>JALRMF010000600.1:0-20646 GCA_026120015.1 Dendrostoma leiphaemia
GTTAAAGGAGTTAGCAAAGGAGTTTGGGTTTTTTTATATATAATTATAATTAATATTTGTATAATAGCTAACGTTAGCGATAATATTAGATAATATTAATTTTTCATATAAAGATAAAAATAAAAGATAAACTTATAATGTAGTAAAGTAACGTAGTTGTATAGTGAGTTGCGCGCGATAGTGAGTCGCGTACTTTTTCCATTTTATAATATATACCTTTTTAATCTATGGTTTCTCTATAATAAACAATGGCTAGCTTACTTTAAAAAAACCAGATTATTGCCGCAATTAAAGCAATTAGATTATTAAAAGAAATAAGCTAAAATTGCGCTGCTGCACTTTATAATATTTTATCTATTATACTTTGCAATTATATTAATAATAAAAACGCAAAAGCAAATACTTAACTACTAATATAAAAATTAACTATAATTAAAGAAAAGGCTTTTATTTATTATATTTTTAATTAAAATATGCATGGACTTTTGCCCTAGGTCAAAAACGTAAGAGATATAGCTAATTATCTGCTAGCAATGCATAATAGCAAATATATTAAAATGCATTAAGCATAATGTTTTATCTAGCAACGCCTAAATCTTAAAATATACATTAATTATATATATAACTATTAAAGAGCCTTTTACAAAGATCTAAAGATAATTAGCCATTAATTTTGCTTAGTTGCAAATATAAGAGCAAAGTATAGTATCCAAGACTGCAATTTCTATAACTTTAATAAAATTAGCTTTATAATAGGCATAATCTAATTATTTTTAATAGTTATGCATTTAAATTATATTAAAAAACCAAAATTAGTCTAGCTTAGCAATTAAAAATAGGCAATAGCAATTATTTACATTAATAGTAATAAATATATAATGCCGCTATTTCTAGTTTTTTAAAGCTGCTACCACTTTGCCTAATAATATATATAAACTAATCTTCCTAGCAATTAAGTAATCTAAACAACTTTTAATAGATAAATAAATAATAAAATAAGCATATAATAGCTGCAGCATTTTAATAAACATTTTAAACTGCGTAGAAAGGGCGCTTATAGAATAATTATGCTTAATAGCTATAAGAGCTATATTAGTGCAGAATTTAAAGCTTACTGCAAAAAGAATAATATTATTTTATTTTATTTATCTGCTTATTTATTTTATTTAACCTAGCCTTTTAATATAGATTGTTTTAATGTTTCAAAGTTGAGATATAGCGACTAGACTAACCTTTTTATCAAAGCTAACATTACTTATATCACTAAAGTAAAGTTTTTAACTGCCTTTAAAGCTATATTTCTTGCAATAATAACCAAAAAAAACATTAATAAATTATTTAAAAAGGCTAGACTTATTTCTTTTAACCTAAACGCTATTATTTCAAAGCTAGATATTAAGTTGCAGATACTAATACCTCTTTAAACCCTTTTTAAGCCTACTTTTTCTTTTAACTTGCAAATGCTTCGCAACTTTAACAAAGCAGTATTACAATTTAAATCAATTAAAACTCAGATTGCAAATTATTAAGAAAGCTTTTTAATATTAATTTTTTATGCTATAGATTATTTTTTAAAAAAGGCATAAGAAATTGCATATTAGTTAACTTTAATAAAGTCTAAAGTGCATATTTTTTAAGAGGCAAATATAGCACTTAAGAAAAGGCATAGGGCTAAAAAACTTAATTGCAAAATAAAGGAAACAATTCTATATCTAATAGTAAGAAGATTTTAGCGAACAGAAGTATAATTAATAAGCAATTAGGGAAAAAGAAAGAAAATAATAGTTTATTAAAATAAAAGCAGGCGGCTAGTTAGGCTTGTAGAATCTATTACAAGTCCGGCTATAATGCGCAAACTTATCTCAATGCTAAGGATATAAGTAAGAATAATAGTTTTAAATAGTTTTAATTAATTTTAAGCGTTAGTGTAGAGTTTTAATTAATTAAACTTGTAAGGTATGATAGAAGTGCGCAACTTACTATTGCGCGCAACTTACTGTACAACTACGTTATAAGTTTTATTGTATAATTTTAGCAAAAGCTAAGAATGTATAGCTTTAATTAATGCTTACTTTAACTTATATATTAGCTATAGGTAAGTTAGCTAAGGCTAACTTTTAGTTTTATGTTTTATTAGTTTGCAAGCGTTTAATAGAAAAAAATAATAATAAATTATATATATTTTTGCAAAGGTTAAAGGCATTGGCATAAGGTTAACCATTAGAGTTTAAGTGTATAATAAAGGCTTAATAGCTGGCGTTTATATTTAAAAAGGTTGTATAAAAGATTAGCTAGGCTAGAATATTTGCAATAGGGGCGAAAGCTATTATAGTAATTAAATTTTTGTTTGTTGCTTATATATAAGATATTCACGCAAGTTGAAAGGTTAATAGTAATATATATAAAAGGAAAAAAGATAAAAGATTATATATAGTTAAAAGTTGGTTATTAGTAAAGAAAAAAAAAGAAAGGGAGAGGATTAAAGGCTAAGTTGAGAACGAGGTTTTTTATACCTTATACGTAGCTAAAAGTGTAAATTACTTTAAATATTGATAAATAAGTGCCTATAATTTATTAGGAGGAAATAGTAACTTAAGAGGCATAAAGGGCTATATGTAATTTCTTTTGTATAGAGAATTACTTAAAAGGCGAGGTTTTTAATAATTTTTATAGGTATAATGGCTTTTTTTAGCACTTAATTATTAGTATAATATAAAGTTTATAGTGCATTTTCTTTATAAGAATTATAGTTTTTATTTTTACAGTTTTTATATATATAATCGTACGAGCTGCAAAAAAAAAGATGCTAGTGTTGGAATAAATGGCATTGCAGCTTTATATAAGGGCTAGTAAAGATAGCAATGCTAACTACTAGAATAGTTTAGCAGACGAAAACTAGGCACGCAGTTACATATGCCTAATATATATATATAAATGTTTTATACAAGGCTAGAGACTTTATTTCTTTTTTTTATATAAGGTAAAGCTAAATATAATTTATCTTTACCTTATTATATTATTTGTTTATATATAATATATATATATATAAGAAAGCTTATTTAATAAGGTTTAATAATTAAATATAATAAGCACATTAATTAAATCTATGTTAAACCTAGTTTAGCTGGCTAAAATAGCAAAAAGACTAAAAGACTAAAAAAAAAGAGGGTTAGACACAAAGGCTAAAGTTAATAGAAAAATATATAATATAAAAAAAAAGAAAAAGGAAAAAAACCTTAGAAATATATAAGATTTAAAAAAAGAAATTCTATAAAGTTAATATTATAAAATATAGTTTTGCTATAAACTTGTTTATATTATATATATTGCTTGAATTTTAGCTAAATTATAAATTGTAAAGTTAATTTACGTATATATTAAATCCGCAGCCGGGACTCCCACATAGCCCTAGGGCGCAGGAATCGCTAGGCCACGGAGTCTCTCCCACCGACCAGGCACCTCTCCAAGGCTCAAAGGGCCTCCGATCCGGGCGGTCCGCGTGGGAGGAGTAAAGATCAACAAGATCACAGATATCAAAGACACAGAATAGACAGAAGACTTGATTTTTCTCACTGAACCTAGCTTGGCCGAGAGGGCGGAGGTGACTATTTATACCTCGTGCGCTCTGATCAGGGCCTAGAACTAGATACCGAAACCCCAGCCCAGAAACAATATTAGCGCTACTTAAAGTAAAATATTTAAACATAAATATAAAGGTCTCTATAGTGTGTTATGAAAATATCAAGAAAATCAAAAACCAAAAGCTCTAGCATCATGGCCCCACCTCCCCATCCGACTACAAGGCAACTTCCTCCTTCTCCTTCTCATTCAAGTTCCCCTTCTCCCTCATGTCAACAGCCACAGTGGGCATCGGAAAGTCCCATCCAATCTCCCCAACAAACAATTTCTCATATATACGAGCCAACCCATCCCCATCCTCCTTCAAGAACTCCAGTACGCGACCCCTCCGCATAACCCTGCCTAGCAGCTTCCTCGCTATCTTGGCATCAAAGTCCGGAACCAGCAACGGGACCACACGCGTGAGGAGCCAGGCAACCACGGCGGCAATGACGCCCCGGTCACGCGGATACGCACACTGTCGCGTCACCTTTCCGCTGATGGTGACCACGTCGGCGACATCGTCGTCCACGCAGCGCGCCTCTGCGTAGCGTGCAAAGACGCCGTCGAGTTGGGCGGTCGAGGGTGGTGGCGGCGGCGGCGGCGACGAGCCCCCGGCCACCTCGGCGCGAAGCAGCGATACCAGCGCGCACACGTCGTTGACCCCGGAGTTGAACCCCCAGCCAAAGTTGGGCGTCATCCGGTGGACCGCGTCGCCCGCCAGCACGACACGGCCACCCTGCGCGGCGGGGAGATGCCAGTTCCTCTGCGGCAGCACGCCCTCCAGCTGGTCCGCCATGCCACAAGCCGTGCGGGTCGGCCAGATATCGCCAAAGGGCAGGCCCGGCAGCACGTAAATCTGGGAAAACCGCGCCGCCATCTCCTCCTGGTCCTCCGCCGTGTACCTCTGGCTCTCGTCGCGCGCCCCGTCCAGCTGCTCGTACAAGAAGAACCAGCTGCGGCCATCACGCCCCGTCATGAACATAATGCTGCGCTCTGGCCCGTGGCTCTCCGCGTTCGAGCTCGGCTCGCCAGCCTCTGGCGTCGGGCATGTTCCCCACAGGCAGCGGTACTCGGCTTTGTACGGTCGCTCCGGCGGAAGGCATCCCTCATCGTCGCCGCCTTCTTTTGCTTTGGGCGCCAACATCAACTCGCGCATCAGGCCCCTTGTCTTGCTGTGCACCCCATCCACCCCGAGCACCATAGTCCCCCGCTCAACCCTCCCATCCTCACACCGCACCGTCACGCCCTCGTCATCCACCTCAAGCCCACACACCTTGCGCCCCACACACAGCCTCTGCTCCCGCACCTCCGCCGGCAACTTCTCATACAATACCTCCACCAGCTCCCTCCGGTGGAAGTTCCACGGCTCCGCGCCAAACAGCCTCTGGTGAAGCGCGCCGGGGGAGCCCCGGCGGTAGACGCTCCCCGCGTGGTCCGCCGAGCTGCGCGCGTCGACGGGGCACGCCCGGGCCGCCATGGCACCGTGCAGGCCCAGCTGGTGCCACACGCGCTGGGTCGACGCGTAGGCGAGCAGGCTGGCGCCCTCCTCGGGGGTGAAGGTGGGCCGGGCCTCGAGGACGAGGAAGTCGATGCCGGCGGCGAGGAGGGCGTGGGCCGCGGTGAGGCCGACGGGGCCGCCGCCGACGACGATGACGCGAAAGGGTTGGGCTTCCATTGTGAAGATTCTTGGGAGGTTTGGAAGAGGGAGGGGGAAGGTTTGGGGAGAGGGCACAACAAAAAAATAAGGTTCCTTTGCAACCTATATCTATATCTATACGGGTGGAGTGCTTCCAAAGAACGTGCCCTCGCGTGGGCCGAACTTAGAGGCGACTCCGCCGTGGATCTGCAGGGGCGGGCTAATGGTGGAGTCTCTAAATTCCCCTTTTTGGTTCATTTGTCCTGGCCGAGGAATAGCCCGTGACGATAGGCAAAAAGCAGACGATGACTTGGGCTGCTCCTCAAGAAACGCCACGGGACTTGACAAGAGCACAACGCTTCCTTTTCTCATATTAGAAATTATTTACAATACGGAACAGCAGCTATCATGTTATCTACAACGTGCGCGACAACTGCGAGAAGATTAAAGATCTCGGGCGCTCAGATCTAGCACTCCGGGAAGTCGGCAACCTCCCCCCATTACGACGAGTACTCGTCGACAATGGTCTCAGACACCTTCTCCACGAGCTGATGGATCCACAGGATCGGGAAGAAGCCCGGCAGCCTGTTGCAAGCGCTCAGGTCTGACACGCGCAGACCATCGACACCACGCACGCGCAGGTCCCCGTCCAGCACGGCCATCGGGTCGTCGTCCGCGCCGATGGGCGCCGAGCACGACGCGTGGTGGCCCCAGCTCTCGTCCTTGACGAACTGGTCGAGGTCGTCATCGGTGACGTCCGCGCCCGGCCACACCTCGTTGAAGGCGCCGCCGAAGAGCTCGTCGAGGCCGCTGGCCAGGTTGCCGGACAGGATGCCGCCGATGGGCAGCACGTCCTTCATGATGGCGCGCGCGTAGTCGTAGCCCTCGCGGATGGCCTGCAGGTCCAGCGCGGCCTCGGACTCGTTCTGGAACTTGCGGAAGTTGATGACGGGGGTGTCGCGCGGGTCGGCCGACCGCAGCTCGACGGTGCCGTAGTTGTTGCGCTGGTGCGCCTTGAGGATGATCCATGCCCAGTGGTTCGCGTCGGAGGTGCAGCCCTGGGACCAGCCGGAGTAGTAGCCCGTGAAGTTGGCGGGGCCGCCGAGGACCATCAGGTCGGGCTCGCCGCGGGCGCTCGTGGTCGTGTTGCGGACGACGGAGATGGCGATGCCGTTGGAGGCGTAGGCACCGCGAGCGGTCTGGTCCTCGCCTTCGACGTATGTCTTCATGCAAGGGTCCAGCTCCGGATCGGGGTGCCATGTGCAGTCTTTGGTCAAGGCAAAGGATGTCTCCGTCTTGGACACCATGGTCTGCTCGTACCGGTCCTGCAGGTTGGTGCCGACGCCGGGCAGGTCGAGCACAACGTCGATGCCGAACTTGTCCAGCTCGGCCTTGGGACCAACACCAGACAGCTTGAGGATCTGGGGCGTGTTGTAGGCACCGCCGGCAACGATGACCTCCTTGGCCGCCTTGACGTGACCAGTGCCCTCGGGCTGAGCGGAGCCGCTGCGAGGGTCAGCGCGGTAGAGGGAGGCGCCCGACATGTACTCGACACCGGTGGCACGGGGCTTGTCGCCGTCCGTGTCGAAGGTGACCTTGGTGGCGAGCGTGTCCAGCATGATGTCGAGGTGGTACTTGCGGCTGCCGTCGGCGTTGGTCGCCAGGGCCGTGTCGACGATGAGGTCGTACACGCCACCACGGCGCGAGTCGCCGCGCATCACGAGCGGCACCTGGTAGACCTCGGGGACCATGGTCTGGCCGGGCGCGTTGAGGTCGCTGAGCAGCACGCTGGCGAGGTACGTGGCCGTGTCGAGGACCTCGGTGATGAGCGTCTTGCCGAAGGCGGTGCACGCGGCGGCCAGGACGGACACAATCTTGAGATCCGTCGCCGCCGTCAGCAGCGAGGTCACCCGCATCGGGTACCAGCCTCCCTGGCCGGCGTCGGCCGAGTGCGGCTCGTACGCGACGTCGGTGATGCGCGTCAGGTACTGGCGCATGTTGTCCGACTTGTACGTGTCGTCGCCCGTCAGCTCCGCCATGTCGTCCCAGTCCATGTCGTAGGGCTGCATGCTGAACAGGGCGTTGTGCCGCGAGCAGCCGCCCAGCGCGCCCGTGCGTGGGTAGTAGATGCCCAGCGGCTCAGCGCCCTCGGGGACCCCGCCCGACGTGGCGGGCGTGCCGAGGTTGCCCGTGTTGTTGTACGACGACCACATCTTGCCGTCGGTCGTGTTGTAGACCATCTTGCTGTCGCGCTTGTCCAGCTCGGTGTCGTCGTACTTGTGGATGTAGTAGGCCCACTCCAGGCTCCAGTCCTCGGTCGAGGCAATGTTCATGGCGGGAACCGACTGGATGAGCTCGTCGCCGCTGTCACCGCCTGCCTCGAGGAGGAGCACCTTGAAGCCGGCGATGGCGAGATTCGAGCACATGTGCCCACCGCCGGGTCCGGAGCCGATACATACGAAATCGTACTCGGTCGTCGTGTTGCTCTGGTACTCATGGCTGTACTGCCTCTTGTGGATGAAGGGGTTGTGTCGAGGCACCGTCAACGCAGTAGCCGCGTGCGCGAGGAACCCGCCACCGGCCAGGATCTGCGTCATACGCATGATGAGGGCTTCTTTTTGACAGAAACTGAGGGGGAGAAGAAAAAAGATGCTGAAATAAATCACAGTTGCGGCTGAGAGAATGGACGGCTTGATAGCCTGGGCCGTGAAGCTTGCAGGTGAAAAGAGTGACTGGCTTTGGCGTTGGGATGGGCACCAGACTCTCACCAAGATGCCTGTGACGGGCGTTCGCTTCCTGATTAAGTACCCGGATGCCTTGGCGGCGAAGAGAGGATTCCGTCTTCCATGAGGCAAACGGTTCTCCCACCCCCTACTCCCCATCTCAGAAGAATTCCCGACTTTTCCAGCTCCTGAAGTCCCCGTCGATCACCATCTGGTAATTCCCGTCTAGCCCATCTCGCCCACCTGGAGGTCCTTCTTCGACTTTCGACGGGGTTGTCGGGAGGAGCCCCGTCGTGTTGCCCACATGTACGGGTATTTCCCATGATCGCCCCACCTTTGTCGGCATCGTCACGTGCTGTCCACGGATAATTCCTTCGTAGGTGGCACGGGCTTTGTTCCCAATCTCCAGTGTTAGACACAACCGAAGCGCGAGCTGCTTTCCTTTTTCGCCGCCGACGGGTCCAACAGGACCCACGGATCCACTATTTCCGGGAACCTCAATATTTCCCTTCTTCCACAGTCTGTGACGGCACGGCCATATAGGTACAGCTGCAACAACTACTATGGTAGAAGCAGTTGTTCTATTAATGTCTTTTCGCAGTAAACCCTAGGCTTGGCTTGTCATGCCTAACCAAGCCCGTTACACAGTCTTCCAGAGTTATCGACCCACCCTTCCGGCTGGCTCAATCATTTTCCTGCTGTCCAGAATTATTGAGATACTTATAAGCCCTGCCAGATCCCATACTGGATGGCCTACACTGGGGACACAACTCGCAATATATTACAGCAATGCTACTGGACTTGACTAAGTTGCAGGATCTAACCTTAGGGATGGCGCTTCCCGGTGGCCAGGCCGCAGCAGCGCAACCGCCAGGACAAAATGAAATCTCCCTGAGGCTGGACAAAAGCCGTTGTATCGATTCTTCTGCAGAAGACCCGGTCCTTCACGACCCTTACGGGTGGTCATGGGCATTATTGACTTCCTTGCCAGGTTTACTAAGCGCACGGAGCGTGTTAGAAGGTACATGACAGGGATGTTTAAAAAATAATAATAATAAAAACGGCGTCAATACCACAGTACATCCGTATACGTTGGCGCTAGCTGCTAGGGGACTGCGAGGCTGGCGACGGAGAATAGTGGTCCTCAGTCAGGGGGGACTTTGGGTTGTTGGTGATAGGTCAAGTTGGGATCCAAGATGATCTTGATCGCGGCGGAGACGGCCAGCGCGCAGGTGAGGAGTGGGTCGAGGTCGGGGGTCTGGACTTGTCGTCACTTACTGCCCGAGAGTCGGCCGGGATCACCATGGGTTGATGAGCGGAGCCGACGCGGATGTCACCCTCTTAGCTTTCAGCCGCGTAGTCCGGACCCGCAAGCGCAAGCGACTTTCTTGTTCGCGGGACACCGGCTGCCCCTGATCACCATTTGTTTGCAGAGCCCAAAGTTCGCCTGCCTGCTTTCGGTGAATTACCGCAAGATTGTCATTGAGGCGCCATAAAACATTCTTCGATGCAGGTTTCTATCGGGCCTATCCTTGTGAGTCCCCATTGTTTTGAGGGGACACACGGGAATACGGTAAGGAATCGACAACCGTGAGAGAAGGTCGGTTTCCACGGGTCTTGTGCCACCATGGGCCATGGCGATGTTGGAACTGATGGTTCAGATGAACGGGATACGGGCCTTCCGAGTGTACGGATAGAAGGGCATTCGGGGGAGACAATAGAGTGTATAGACACTTTATTGTCTATATATACTTACAGGCCGATTCGCGGGCTTGATCAGTTGGAACAGTGCCAATAGAACTATCGTCACACACTAATCTACTGCTTCGCCCACTATTTCACCCACTGTTCAGTTCAGTCAATTTTAACAGGCTGAAGGATGGAGATGGGAGGACTACCGGATATGCCGTGGTGCTCCCCGGGCTGTGAAGATCATCACTCCCAAGAGTCAGTCCCTCTTCCCTCTAGCCGACCCTAGGAGAAGCGGCCGAGACGAGGAGAAGTGTGGAATGCATACAAGTATAGTATAGCTCCAGAATATAATCGTATGTTTGCGAAGCTGGAGGTGCACAGTTCGAAGCTTGCTACCCAGCCCTCGTCTACTCCAGTCGTTCGTTCAACCGTCTTTGTTTTGCGTTGCTTTCCATTCCAGGATGGAGTCGGCAATCTCTCTATTCCAAGACCACATGGTGGCGAGGGCGACGTCGACAAGTATGCCCAAGTGCGCGGAGGAGTGCCTAATTGAATACCTGCCGTCCTCAGCATGCCATGTGCCCACCAACATCACGTGCATCTGCACCAACGCCCCCCTCACGGCGGAGATGTCAAAATGCGTGTTGGGGGGCTGCTCGACCAAGGATGCCCTGTTGACGCAGAGGTTCGACGCCACCACGTGCGGCTGGCCCGTCACCGACGACTCGATGGGCCTCAAGGTGATCACGCCGCTGTTTGGCGTGCTCGCCGTCCTCTTCTTCCTGTGCCGGGTGTGGGCGCGCTCGCTCACCGGGCTGGCCGCCTCGTGGCAGACGGACGACTGGATGGCCCTCGTGACGACGGCCTTCTCCATCCCGCTCACGGTGGTGTCGTACCTCTTCGCGGCCCACGGCCTGGGCCGCGACCTGTGGATGGTGCCCTTTGACGACATCACCTTTGTGCTCGAGATGTACTACTACTCGGAGATCCTCTACCTCGTCGTCGTCTTCATGACCAAGATCTCCATCTGCTTTTTCTACCTGCGCATCTTCCCCAAGAAGGCGTTCCGGATCCGCGTCTTCTCCATCATCGGCATCTCCTCCGTCTGCGCCGTCGTCTTCATCGTCGCCACCATCTTCCAGTGCACGCCCATCCCCGGCGCGTGGCTGCGCTGGGACGGCACCTACGACGCCGTGTGCCGCGACGTGCAGACCCAGGCGCTGTGGGCCGCCATCGCGTCCATCATCCTGGACGTCGCGACCATCTTCGCGCCCATGACGGAGCTCTGGGCGCTCAACATGTCGCTGCGCAAGAAGCTCGGCGTCATGACCATGTTCGCGACGGGCGTCTTCGTCGTGGTCGTGCAGGTGCTGCGCATCGTCTACCTGCTCAAGTTCTCGGCCTCGACCAACTTCACGCGCGACTACACCGCCACCAGCATCTGGTCCAACGTCGAGGTCTACGTCGGCATCATGTGCGCCTGCTTCCCGCAGTGCCGCACCCTCATGACCCGCTTCGGCCCCAAGGTCTTCAACACCACCAACAAGGCGTCCACCAAGGGCGGGCCCGACCCGGGGATCCGCGTCACCACCAAGATACAGAACAAGTTCTCGCAGAGGTCCGGCCGTGGTGACGAGACGGACTTTGTGGAGCTGCGGTGCGGGGCCGGACCGGATGGCTTCAACTCGACGACCAGCCTGAACCGGACACATGAAAAAGATGGGCTGGGGTTCAAGGAGTCGGTCTGAGATCCTTTAGCAAGTAGGGTATGCGAGGGTATGAGAGCGACGATCATGTAGGGCAAGTTGCGGGTTGTTTTTTTCCCTTTTTCTCTTCTGGCGGCGTCTCAAGTCATTAAAAGTACATGTTTAAAACTTCTTCCTCGCCAATATCAGAGCCTTCTTCATCTGTACCCAGTTGAATATTTCCAGGGCCCGTAAGCACGAACGAAGCAATCAGGCTTGTCTTCACCATAAGAAGTAATAAATATTCAACTAAAGACCCTTTTTGAAATCGAACGCTTAAGGCTATTTCTCCCTAAAATAGGCAAGCAGTCTAATATCTTATAATCTTACGAGTTATGCATCCGTCCTCTATACAAACTCATTCAGGCTGGGTTACTCAACTTAACCCACGCAACAAGACGCCCGCCCACACCCACGTGTTGCAGATTTTCCTCTGTTGGGTGACTATCAGGGATAAGCACTACATTAGAGAGGGATAGTCCGGGAAATTCCGTCAGGGGTACGCGCCCTGATAGGTATCGCCTTGCATTTGCTTCACGCAAATTTCGCGGAAGCCGAGAAGATGATATAGCATCTATAACAGGAGGAGGAAGAACTCTTAGGAAGCAAGAAGGGAGAGGGAGATTAAGTCTAGTTGCATTACCCTGGCACCTCCTACAAATAGTCAGCTTCTGCGCTGCTCCCGCGTTACTAGCCGCTGCGTGTCCCTATGCACTCTGCTTGTATTCAACAACCCTTAGAGTAGCACACGAAGCAGTCAAGCGTACGTCATATCGAAGCGGTTAGAATTTAGTACGTACATAGTAAGGCAGTCGCAGTGCCCGTGGTTGTGGGGGCTGGCAGGTTCCGGTAGATCTCAATACTTGGCGGATCTTTGGCGGATCTCTTTTTGTTCCGCTGTGGATTCCTTTTTGAGCCGCCCCCTTCAGCTGGCACTAGCAACCCATGTCTCTATCCCTGCTGCCAGCATGGCAGGTCCGCACTCAAGAACGTGGACTCACAGACTTTGGTTATGCCGGAAATATAGTTGCTTAGTCCCGGGGTTGAGTAAGCGTTCGCTTTCACCCACACTGTTGGCTGGAGGCGCGCACCTAGCACTCTGCAATGAAAGCCGGGGATCGGCAGATTGGGATCTGTAAGGGGAGCAGTAAACAGGTAGCATCGCCGACATTGCGGGCGTCAGCGTGATTTGCAATCCCTCGAAGCGTAGTCGGCCAGAGCCCAGAAGGGGGCCCGAGGCTGAAGATGATGCTGAATGCGCCAGTGCTCACAGGTTGACCTGCTTGCAAGTGAATCTCATGTCCTTTTGAATATTCTTCTCTTCCTGTCTCTAGAGCTCTCGACTTTTCCCTTCCTTTAGGCTCCAGTCACTCATTCCACATGTTTTAGTCACTCGTTTATCACAGTCACTCCCTAGTCATTCTTTTGAAACCCCCCCCCCCCCTCCTCCTCTCCTACATCCCCTTCTATGGCCCGAATCACCACCTGGCTGACCGCCGCCCTGGCCGCGACAGCCACTCAGGCGTTTCCCACGCCCGAGAACATCGTCAAGCTGGCCCGGAGTGCCGGGACCTGGCCCGCTGGGGACGGCTCGCTCTCGGACCTCCACGCCACCCTGATCCGTCTCCGCGACGAGCAGGCGGCGCTTGCAAAGAAGCGCAGCTCCAGCCCGAGCCCCGTGGACGTCTCGGGCGACCACGCCTTCGTGCCGCCGTCGGAGGGCGACCAGCGCGGGCCCTGCCCGGGTCTCAACGCGCTGGCCAACCACAACTACGTCAGCCACGACGGCGCCATCTCCCTCGTCGAGCAGATCACCGCGGCCACCGAGGTGTTCAACTTCGGCGTCGACCTCGCCACCGTGCTCGGCCTCATCAGCGTGCTCTTCGTCGGCAACCCGCTCTCCGCCGATCCCAGCTACTCCATCGGCGGGCCCACCGCGGGCGTCGAGAACCTGCTGGACAACCTGGGCGGCCTGCTCGGCACGCCAAAGGGCCTCGGGCACAGCCACAACATCATCGAGTCGGACGCCTCGTCGACGCGACACGACCTGTACCAGACGGGCGACGCCGGGACGCTGGACCTGGGCCTCTTCACCGAGCTGTACGAGTCCATCGAGGGCGATGCGCTCACACGCGACGACATGGCCGCCCACGCCGTCCGTCGCTTCAACCAGTCGATTGCGAACAACCCTTACTTCTGGAACGGCCCCGTCACAAACATCCTGATGCGTCCCGTCGGATACGTCCTCCCCAACGACATCCTGTCCAACCATACAGACGAAAACCCCGACGAGACCGTCTCCAAGGACGTCCTCAGGTCCTTTTACGGCATTACCGAAAATGCCGACGACGGCTCCCTGTCATACAACCGGGGCCACGAGCGCATCCCCGAGAACTGGTTCCCACGCCAGACGCCCTACACGATCCTCGACTTCAACGCCGCCGAGGCGGCCCTGCTCCTCAAGAAGCCCGAGCTGCTCAGCGTCGGCGGCAACACGGGCAAGGTCAACACCTTCACAGGGATCGACATAGAGGATCTGACGGGCGGGGTGTTCAATGCGGCGAACCTGCTCGAGGGGAACAACCTCGTCTGCTTCGCGCTCGAGGTCGTCAAGTTCGCCGGGCCCAACGCCCTGTCGTCGACCCTCAAGACCCTCTCGGCGCCGCTCGAGCTGCTGGGCAAGGTCGCCGCGCCGCTGGTGGATCTGTCGTGCCCGGTGTTTAAGGATCTGACCGTCGGTGGGACGGACTTCTGGGGGTTTGCGATGGAGTCGTACCCGGGCGCGAACAAGAGCGGGTCGGCTTTGTGAGAGAGATGTCGCGTGAAGTCAAACCTGGGTACCGTTCTATAAACGATAGTTAATAAGAATAATAGATCGCTGCTCGAGCTGTAGTTGAAGAAGTTTAAGACCGTTTGATGTGCTCAGCCTCATCGTCGGCCCCGGACCCGCCGCCGTCTTGTTGTCTCGCTTCCCGGGAATTCGGCACCGGTAACGGTACCGGATCCTCGAATCCTCACGACGACGGGACAGCCCTCCGCAAGGAGGGGCAGACAGATAGGGTGCCGTGCAGACTGTCCACGCACGCACGAGTTGGAATTTCTGGTAGCTTTGACATCGCGCAAGAGTTGCTGCCCAAAGCATGCCATGTCAAGTGTGCTAGAAATGGCTTTCTTTCTGGGTTCATGCATTTCTTCCGATGAGGATGTTTAGGTAGGCTCAGAAGGAAATCACCGTCCACCGACATGAGTTTAAAAGTAAAGGGTCTGGTGTGGAGGTGCTCTCCGCACCTAAATCTTATGTCGTGGTCGTGAAACGTGTTCACAAACCTGGTCAGAGGTGCAAACCTGACTATCTGCGAGGCTCATGCAATAACATCATTGAGAAGGACGGCATCAGGGATCCGAATCCTGAAATTTGTCCTACTTGAAATAAAGAATAACTCTCAGCAAAAGGAAATGGTACTACTCACTAACTTCCGTAATCGGGTTCCAACCTTGGAACCCTTTTCACCTGGGCAATTTGCCGTTTCTGCAAAATTTGAGCCGTGCCGGTTTACAGTTGCACTACCGTCTGCTTCCAACATTCGATTTCCACATTGCTCGAAATAGCAACCTAGAGAAGGTCCAAGACCCGAAAAGTGAAAGTGAAAGATGAACAGTGAATTCGAATCCACGCCCCTTTCGAAGTCAGATAATAAATTTCACATATCTCAAAGTCGATGAGCTAGACCCGTTCTATCTAGTTTGGGCTGGGGTCTAGCCTGGCAGCTGGCAGCCTGGCAGGCCTGGGGCCAGCAGGCCCTGTGATCCCGCCTTTTGCTGAGTCACACTTGGTCCCAGCTTTGACCTCTGGCCTTTAGTTTCTTGTCGATAACCTGCACCACGTTTTATTGAATCCCTAGTTCGCCCTTTTTTTCTTCTTTTTTTTCTCTCCCCCTGTTTCTCTGTTTAAACAGTACACCTGCGGACTTGAGCATGATTGCGCCCGACCATCCAAATTCTCCTCCAAACTCAATCCGCAGTCCCCCACAACGCACTGTTGATCACCTGTACCCGTCTGAGTCTGGGGAAGATGCGGTATTTCGACGGCTGTCCGTTCCTCAAGGTCAGCCGCTTCCACGACCTTTGGCGTAGCAACATTTCCAACCTTTCCTCCCTCAAGCAACAAGCCGCGAACTCGGGGTTTGTCGCCATCGACGCCGAGCCATGGGGCACTAGCCTCACTGAGGTTGCCGAGATCGGAGTCGCGTTCATTCCGATGGTCGACACCGAGGCGCTGCAAGACCCTCCCATGAGCTTGGAGTGCCTTCGAGCCCGATATCCGATCCAAACGAGCCTGATACGGGTGATCGGCAGGGAACCAGGCCAAGGGAGGAAGCGCGAAGGCTTCGTCTTTGGATCAACCCACACCGTTGAGCCTGACGCCGTCTACGAAACTCTGCTGCGTTTGTTCCAGTCGTTCCAGTCCACGCTAGGGGCGAAGACCGCTCTTACTCTACTTGGTTTCGATTTAGCCTTCGAATTTCGTGTCATATCAAGCACATACCTGGGTATCACAGAGTACGTCTCGTCTTGGGTTGACGTCCAGGAGATAATCAAGGAGGTCTCATCATGCCCCAACCGCGACCCAAGCATGCGCGAGTCGCTTGTTGCTCTCGGCTTCGCCAGTGATAGCCAGGCGATATTGCCGGGTCGAATAGCACACAACGCCGGAACCGACGCCCTCCGTGTTATCGCGCTGCTTGTCAGCTTGCTCGCCTTCTCGCCAGAGACCACGCTAGAGATTGATAGGCGACCGACGCGCAAGTGGGGGGGCAACAAAAGAGCAGCACGTCGATACATGAGGGCCAAGAATCAGTTCTCAGGTCGCCCAACCCCGAAGGGGAGTTATCCCTTCAGAGCACGAGTTGGAATAAGCGGGGCACCGGCTTTGAGTCTGCGGAAACTGTCTGAATCGTTCACAGAGTACAACCCAACAGCCATCGGGATTCATGGCGCAAAGCACGAGGGTTATATTTGCCTTGCCGGACTCGAGGAGCTGAACCAGTTCGTTGAACGGATACACGGATCCCAGGCAGGTGATGGAGAACTCTGGGAAGCGGTTTCCGAGTTCGATCCCCGGCTCACTTCTGCACAAACCGCTACCGAGCTCTTGGAATCTCTGGAGGTGGAGTCCATCGCCGTAATCAAGCACAAGCAGGGCTTGAGAAAGCAGACGAAGGAGATAAACGACCTGAAAGAAGGGTGCTGGGACGGTATTGATAGCCTTGGCCTTCTTAAACTCTCAGATCTATGAGGGCAGGTGGTGTTGTCGTAGCTCGTGGTCATAGTCAAAGAAGAGGTAACGGATCACATTTCTGATACAAAAACATGTCTACGGTCATACATGTATAGTGGTGGAGCGACGACTGCCTACGGTATGCCTTATCTTTTCATGGCGGCACTCTGTCTTACTGACCTTGCGTTCCCAGAGTTCTTACTCGAATGCTTTACATGAAATTATGGTCGCCTTCACATATTGCTCACTGGGTAGGCTGCTGCAAACTATGGCCGACTGGATGGTATCATCAGCAGAGGTGGGGAATCGACCGCGGCAAGATCTCCCAGGGGCTTGCAGTCCGACGAACTCATTTGAGTGCTTACGCTCCAGAAACGACATCGTGTCACAACAAGCATGCATCCAGATGCCATTTCCGAGCAAGACTTAAGTAATGTCTGCCCTGGGCGGAGTCCGATGCGGTCATTGCTCCTTCCTACTCCGACTCTTCCAACCTACATCCCCAACCCTCCTTCCTCCCTGGTTCTCATACTGCTTTCAAGGTCCCACCCGGTCATTATAAACCATTCTCTAGTCATCATTTCCAACAACAGGCGGGATGGCCGAGTGGTTAAGGCGCTTGATTAAGGCTCTTGTCTCCTCGGAGGCGTGGGTTCAACTCCCACTTCCGTCGCCTAGAAGTGCACAGGAAAAGAGCAAGATCAAGTTCCCTTCGGGGAGCGCAGTGTTCGAGTCCTGCTCCCGCCAACATTTTGAGGGGCTTTAGTCCAATTTTTGCCTTTCAGCCTCTCTTCTTCAACCTCAAGTCTGCATTACCTAGCTAGGTATTGCTCCTTGACTCGTCGTCATCTCCTTTGTCATTTCCTTTCTTGTTCCCTTATCCCTCTTTGATTTTCATCTCGTCTTTTTTACAGCCTTGCAAGTGGACCTTGTACAGTCTGGGCAGTTCCTGGAAGGCTCCGACATGGCGGAAGCTGCTGATATCTGACCGTTTAGGCTGGCTGAGAGGCCGCGAGATGGGGGCCAGAATTGTGAATGCCCAGGTGCTTTTTGCTAGCTTCATCACAGCACCTAGGTAGAACGTGAAGATGGGTTTCAAACAACTTGACACTTTCGGCAGGTCATACACTACCCCGGCGGCCAAGAACATTGAACCTCTGCCACTCGTCCCGGAATGTTCGCGTCCACGGATTCAAAAGGCTCTCGTCGTTGAGGTGATGGAAACAGTCAGACGTGATGGTTCTTTAGCCCTTGTACCTGGAGGTTCGAAGTTGATTAGCACCAGCTTTGGGCATGGGTTTGACCGTACGAACCTCTCTGTACATGGTATCGTATATCTCAAAAATAATAGGTATTAATTCAAGCTATTGATCTTTGATCAAGTTATTGTTCTAAATGCACACACGTGTTGGGATTCTCTACCACTTCGATGGTACGATGGATGGTCCCCAGGCTTGTGAAAGCTAGGATGAAGATTTGACGACATGCATCCACATTCAACGTTCATGTATCAACCATGCTTGCCGAGGTCCTTGATCCCTCGATCAAATCCATCACATCATTACATACATCGCAAAAAGACATTCTACGACTTCTCGTGCCGGCCGTCATCTCCATTGTCATATGGTCCGCCGCTCTCCTTGACATACCCGTGCTTCTCGTTGTGCTCCTTGCTCTGCCTGCTCCATGCGGGCGCCTCATCCTTGCCGTTGTCTTCTTCCTCGTCACCCTCCTCCTTGGTCTTGTGCACGGTTTGAGAATCGTGCTCCGCGGGACTGTAGACGGTGACGACTTCGAGAGGTTTGTCTTTTGAAGTGTTGAGGAACTGATGTTGGGTGCCTGCAGGCACGACGACTACGTCTGAAGCTTTGACGTTCTGTCCGGAGGTGGTTAGCGATCATACGGGGTGCAAGAAATGATGGGTTGTGCAGTTGTGTTGGATGTACACGTCTCAAGACCAGGGTAATCTAGTGAGAGCTTCCGAGGTTTGCAGTATCCAATAAATGGGTTAAAACATACCTGCTCTTTTCCAGCAATGATAGCCTTGCACTCTCCGCATGTGAAGAGGAGGACCTGGTCGACCTGGTGGACCTATTGGCATGTATAAGCATAAATGATTCTAGGTAGTTTGGAACAAGCAAGGGGCTTCAACATACCTCGTCACCAATATCTCCCCCGGGCGGAATCTCCATGGTGACCAATTGACTGTACAGCCCGGTATGGATAACTTTTCTGAAAACGCCAAATGACCTGACTTCTGAAGCCAGGCCAGGGAAATAAACCATCTCGTGCTTGGGGGCTGTGGTAGGCATGCTCGAGTCTTTACCCATGATGACTGAACTGGCTGTGAACTTGCGAATAGAACTTGAAATTGGTATGAAAAGCGCTGGAGGTTTGGAAGCAATTTTTCGTGAGGGTATGAGAGCAAAGGCAGACAGCAACATGCGGGGAGGCGACATTTCAGTATGAGATCAGTTGAAGGAATAGAGAATATAATAACTATTGTTAAACTAATTTTCAAATATAAATTTTTCTACAAGTCTGATGTGATTGGTGATTGGTGAGGCAAGACCCGGCTATTTATCCATCTGGCCATCATGATTACATTACTGATCACTACGAGATCTTGACCAAATGTGATGACGATGACGTTTTGGCGTAGTGTGGGGGACGGGAAGAGGAACGATGATGCAATTCGCTGGAGCAGCCGTGAAACTAGTGCAGGGAACAATGTCTTGCATATATACCATGATATTGGAGTATACCATGATACTAGAATATAATATGATATTGGAGTATACCATGAATCCATGATATTAAAGTAGAAGGTGGACACGAAAGACAGAGAATACCTACTGTGTGTCATCAACGTACCCGGCGTTGCATTAGTAACGTACGCTGTACAATGCAAGACCATGCAGGTAGCTGTGGTGTTGATGCGTTGCGATTTGAGCGACGTACTCGAGTAATCTTGCCACCCGGAACAGTTTGCCCAATGTTTGCGGTGAGACGCTGTGAGCATTCATAGATGTTCTATTGGTATCTTCTTCCGGCAATTGAAACCAGATTCACTGTGCCCCAAGCATAGCAGCGACATCTGAATCGATGCCGACGCTATTTTTACTGGCGAAAGGTTCGTCGTCATAAGGTTTGTGATTCGTCTTCCAGCGTTTGGGCCTCGGCACTGGGGTCCATTGGCGCAGCATTAGCGGGATGAGGCTGTGAAGTTTGGGCAGGCTGAGGCACAGCAAGGCTCCTAGTAAGCGAGTCTGCTCCAGAAAGCAGGCCCAGATGATTTGTGTGCATGACAGGTAGTGGCTCGAAAGGAGGAGGAGGTTTTTTGTATGTCGAGGGCTGTTCTTGGGCAAGATCAGCCAAGAAAGTGTCAGCCTCGCGCCAGTCTTGACCGTAGCCCCGTTCGACGGCAGAGTATGAAGGTTGGGGTTCAATAACAGCTGTAAGACCGCTGTCGAGGTGAAAGTCTCTATATCCAGATGGGGGAGTGAAGGACTCGATTTGCGGACTGGTATTGTCTGCGGTGTCTGCGCGCGGTGACTGCGCCGGAGCTGCTGGTGTTGGTAAGTCTATCTTCGTATACGAAGAGGTCTAAAGTTGGGGGTAACAAGAGTATATTGCTGTAACTAGTTAATAATGTATAGTAGAAGAAACAAAAGAAAAACTATTGTTGTATGCTAAAGAGATTAAGCATACACATATACAGTTTTTTCTAATTGCTATTAAGCTAAATTAGCCTAGTTAACTATTTAGCTAGTTAATTTCTTTTAATAATAATATACCTTTAGTTTAAAATAAATTAGGCTATTACTATAACTATTAACTTATATTAACAATTTTTTATATTAGCTTATAACCTTTTATTATATGCTTTAAAAAATTAGTTTAAAACTTAAGTTATAAGTAATTAATTGCTTAAATAAAACAAATTAAATA
>JALRMF010000601.1:0-20613 GCA_026120015.1 Dendrostoma leiphaemia
CCCCGGCCCCACTCCAAAACTCCGCCCCAAAAACATTACAATTTATAAACCTTCTTCCTCTTAAAAAAAAAAAAAAAAAAAAAAAAAAAAAAAAAAAAAAAAAAAGGCCCTCAGACGCACACAGGCAGCCTCGTCCATGCCAAGGACAGCATCGGCTCAACCCATGCCATGCAATACCACGCGTGGTAACATGTGCGTCTGCAGCCCCACACAGTCTGACATGCCATCGTCACAACTCACTCGAGCGCTGGAATTACCAAAGGAACGGGCAGATGCAATGAAAGTACAACATAACGTTACCTGGAACCGGTCTTGTCTCGAAGGAACCTGGTCACGAGAAGATGTGATTGGGCGAGCATGTCGATCATCTCTGCAAACAGAGAGCACGTCGAGGAGGGCAACCCTTGTCAACACAATGCAGGCTGGCAGGAGGGGGTGGTAGAACCTGGAGAAGCGCGCAGAAACGGCTGGGATGACATGGCGGTGGGAGAGAGGTGGGCAGGGGACTCGGGAGCTGGCAGGCTGGGGAAAAGGCTGGCGCCGTGGGCGTCGACACACCACCAATGGACGGGATGGGTGTGACATGTTGACGATCCGGGGATGGGAAGACCTCAAGTGCTGCCAGGGTGTGCCTGAGCCCTTCTGTCCTGCCCTTTTGCGAAGTTTGGTGGGAATCATGGTACCGTAAGAACTTGAGAACGAGCAGCTGATCTCTTTGTGCGACCGAGACGGCCTCCCCTGGACAGTTTGCAAAGTGTCGAAGGATTTGTTCACCAGCTGACCGAACAGGCGATGGACGACACGAGGATTTAGTTTTGATGACTGACGTTTGGCGAATCCTCGTGGCAAGACGACGAGACCCTCGTAAGATCAACTGTGCTCCTCGGCAGCCTCATCACGAGGAGGGAAAGAGAAGAACAGACGAGCTGGACACACAGATGACTGTGATGAACGCAGCGAGCATCTTACAAGAAACAAGCAATGTGGCCAAGCCCACCATCGCAAAGCCAAGGGCTGCGCCAACAGTTGGCATGCCGGGCCGGGGAGGGATGTCGAGTCTGCCCCGAGCGGGAATCGCATTGGCGCTCCCCTCTAGCGCACATTCACAACGTTGCAGAAGGATTTGGGCCACGTACGCCACAGCAATACTCACAAGCATGCCTGACATGTCGAGGACTCGAGATCCGGGTACCGGTAGCCCCTGGGAGAGCTGCTTACTGAGAAGAGAGATGATCACCTCGGCGAGTCAAACATGCTGCAAGACGGGCCACACCGTCCTGAGATTCCACCCCCCCCCCCAGGTGGACCAATAATTGTTTATCCCATGCTCGCCAGAACACCCGTCAGCAAGCCATACGACGCTTTATCTTGTAGGTGCTGTGTCAGTTGCGTGCATGCTTCCGTGAAGACTTGCCGTGTGGAGGACGCCGCCGCCGTTCCCTGCGCTGTCTTCCGCAGCCGACTCCACAATTCCTCCGCGCTTGGCCTCGAATCTCCGTACCTTGTTGTTGTGGGGAAAAAAAAGGAAAAAAAAGATTGGGAACTTGGGAAAAGACGGAAGAAATTGACTATACAGGCACCATGTCAGTAATCGCAAACAAAACATACCTACATGGTGCGAGTACATCACAGAAGAACGACAGCCGTCAGAGGTCATGTGCTCTGTTCCGAAGGTGAGAATGTTACAAAGTACACCGTACGAGGACGGGTTACCGAGAGGCTGGTTCCGTCTCCTTGTGCGACAAGCGGTCGTCCTCCCCCCGTGGAGGGTCAGGACTGGAGGGTCTGGAGTCTGGAGTGAAAACCTGGAGATGGTGGGCCGGCAACAATCAAGACTGGGACCGGCGTGCAGATCGATTTCCGCACCTACAATCAAAAGGCTTCGTCCTGTCTCGCCCCCCACAGAAGCCCCACAAAGACACCGAACCAATGAGCAGCCTCGATCTTGATGTTGGACCGCTGATCATTGCCTCTTGTGGGCCACGTTCCTGTCTCCAGGATTCTCGAGGCACGGAGAAACTGGGGAGGAATCTGGAGATCGGGACGGAAGATCACTCTTCCCAAACTTTGACCACAACTTTTCTTTGTCTTCCGCAATGGTGACGATGCGGGTACCTTTCATGTGGGTCCTCATGTATTCTGGCGTGCCGCAGACGGGACAATCATCAGATGATTCCAGGCTCGAAAAGTTGTCGTCAGTGGCTTGGCGGGCGCATGGCATGGGACGGCACTCGTCCATTCGCCGCCCTGCCGCGAGCCCATCGCGCCGGGAGGATTCAATTCGGGGGCAGAAGCGCGGCAAGAAAGAGGTCCTTGTAGGGGGACGCCACCTTCAACGGTCGGTTAGGCCAGGGCCAACTACTGGACCCCACCCCCCTGGAACCCAGAACGGACCGAATAATAAAGTGCAGCTAATAAGCTGCGCGCACATTGCTGGCCAAGTGACGCTCGGCCTGGATTTCGGATTGTCTCGGCCTCCACCGAGGCGATGGACCGAGGCAGCTTACGCTGTTGTTTTCTTGCACATTGTTCAGAGTCTTGAAAACGACCTCGGGATGAGACAGGTCACACACACGATACGGCGTTGTGCCCGAACGCTTGTAGTATTGTACAGATACGATGCCAACCTTGGGAACTTATCCCAGGATACTTCGCGACTGAGCTGAAATTTTGTCTGAAACCAAAGCATGTCGTGTCACGGCACGGCAACGGTTGTGTCTCCCCATATTTTCAGCTAGTCCTACTAGCGAATTCACACCAAGTTCCCTGGCCTGGTCTGGGATTTCCTTTGTCGAGACTTCGAAAGCCAGAAGAGATCTGCAAGTCACGTAACACGAGAAGCTGAGAAGATGACCAACCTGGCGATGGCTCTCCCGCTCGAGGTTCAGATCTACTCCTCTGATAGGTGACGGTGCGCCACACTACATATAGAGCCCGGCTGTCGGCCCATCTCCTTCTCGAAGACAGGATGTCGCCGAAGATCATCTTCGACACCCAAATGTATTTCAGGACGACACGTTTCGTGACACTAGTTCGACGCACAGTACTTACTTAGGCCGGCCAGAATTCCAGCCGCGACGGTTCTGTCCATCGGTCCTGCGTCTTACAGGTTTGCAACTTAGCAACCTATCACACCCTCACTGAACGCTGTGGGCCATGTGGCTAGGACCCCTATTCCTGTTCTCGAGACACAGACAGTCTGGCAGCCTATCAGTGCTTGGGGTGGGAGGCGCGGTAGGGTGAGTGTTGAGATCCCCCGAACCGCAGAAGTGCAGTATTGACTTCGTCTCGTCTGCCTTGTCATGGGCAGGAGATATCAGACGTCGTGCAGATGACAGCTTGACTCGCCTCACTGTGCGAGTGTCTACTTGGTGCTCAGATGTGAAATTGGAGCGACATAGTCCTGAACTCAGCATTGAATCAAGTGCCCAACCCTGGTCATGATCAAGGGAAGTGGATCGACCAACGTTCGAGATGCAGTGTACGGGGTATGGGGCCGCCACCCTGCCTACATTCTGAAATCCGGGGCCCCACGTTCCTTGGGTTGCAGACGTAAGCCTCAGCGCAGACACGATATGCACTTGTGCTTCCCCGCGGGGATCCTTCACTGCCCACGGCCCGAAAGCAAAGGCAAATCATCAACGTCCAACCGCATCCTGCGAGGATCTTGGTGTGTCAAATTGAGGGAACCCCTCACGCGCTCGGTTGGCTGCATCGGATTCCAGCCAAGATATCGGATGGCAAATTTTGCGAGACGCTTGTGTGTGTCCAGCTCAAGACTTCTTGTGGTTGAACTCTGAAGTCGTGGCCCTGCACAGATAGATATTGGCTTTCATTGGGCTTGGGTTGACGAGCGTGACGTGGTCAAGAGACGTGACTCCCTGCCGTACTGCCGAGCCTGGCGCCCTCCAGTCCTTCACCTGTCTTTACAACACGTACAACTACTACGAGGAAGAGCTGGAGGCCGACCTCTACGCCCGAGACCTTCACCCGAAAACCATCTCTGACATGCGATCGAGGAGCCGCTATTGCCCAAGATTGGTACCGGTACCTAGGTAGCATCTCGGATGCCAAGGATGCACAACGTCGCCACTCGCGGTGGCAGACTGTCCCACACCAACGCCAGGACGAGTAGTCAAATCTGAACTTAGTTGAATCCTTTGAGAAGCGATGGGGCTTCGCACACACGAGACGCCGTGCTGGAGTACTTGTGATGTTGCTGGAAATGACTGATAGCCAGCTTTTGAAACTGGCGCGTCCACGGCGTGAGTCGGGACCGCGAGACAGCCGGTCCTAGAGAGACGTTGAGATGGGCGGGAGCTGCAAATGATGTGACATGGAGGGAACGCAGCAAACGAGGTCAATTTACATTCCCCTCTGACCTCTGACCTCTGACATATGACAGTGTTGAGCCGGACAATCGGCCAGCTGGCAATCTTTGGACATTTGAGTGTCATGGCTACCTAGGTTAAGTATGCTTGACCGTCGTCGAACCATACACCTTTCCTCGAGTCACCCATCATCAACTCGTAATCGCCATCACCGCCGCCCCTGACACTGGCACAAATCGGGCGAATGGGGCCCGCTGGTCTATGTCGTGGCACCCTTCGTTGTTGATGGCTTCAAGCACCAACCTGCCTTTGGGAAGGACACATGTGCGATACATCTCTCTCAAGACGTCTCCGCAGGCCTCAGGTTGAGCGTTCCATCCTCCTGCAAAAGATCAGACCCTCGAGTCAAGGATATCGTTTCGATGGTCGGACCAGACGGTCTGAGCCGTCAACTGGCTGGAATGATACTAGTCTGATTGATCTGCATGACACGAGTGGTAGGAGACTTACGGTGGACTGTGAGGATCATAACATCCATGACCCTCTGATACAGACACCACAGCCGGATCAGGCGCGCTGAGGACATATTCATCTGAGGTGTTTCGGGGGCTGCCAGTAGGCATCAATCAGTCCAGTGATCAGGAATGATCGACCTGGCAGACTTGATCGGCACGGTCCCTCATGCTGCTGCAGGTGAAAGAGCTCTTCACAACATATCGACAGGCGGTGGTAGTGACCACATAGCCTTCCGCCCCCCGCTCTTCTCATTCCTGGGAGTCCAGCCCGGAGTAGCCGCAGTCAGTTTGGTGTTGGGACCCCAACCCTTTCGCCCCTGTGTGTGGGACCTGGCTGCTGCCGGAAGATGTGAAGAGCGCATCGCGAGCCAGGAGCGCAAGTTTCGAGATCAAGCATGCAGCATGAGGGGTTCTCCGCGGTTGCTCCAGCGAGCGTTATGGAGAGAACATCCGGTTGGGATGCTCGGTTGGCTGGCTGGCTGTTCGACCAGG
Source organism: Dendrostoma leiphaemia (assembly GCA_026120015.1). Lineage (NCBI taxonomy): Eukaryota > Fungi > Ascomycota > Sordariomycetes > Diaporthales > Erythrogloeaceae > Dendrostoma > Dendrostoma leiphaemia. The sequence continues at coordinate 5,339 of JALRMF010000601.1, forward strand.
AGACGCGCCGTATACGGTACGGGGCAGATTTCCCGAGCGCAGCGCCCTAAAACCTTGCAAGGGCAGAGAACATGTTACTCGGGAGCCCGCAAGAGCTCTTTCATCGAGGCCATCGCCGCCAGCTCACTCTGGCACAAGGCTAGCGTCAAGAGCCAATGACCAACCAGCTCGGGAGGGGGGGGGGGGGCATTGTCGTTCACTGCCGAGGCCCAAGGATAAAATCTCGTAATGCCGAACGAGACAGGAAAGGTCTCCCAGGACCAGATTGAAATTGGACACAGCAAGCGTCGGGCATGACGAGGACGGCTTGGTAGCAGGGAGGAGAGCAGTGCTTCTGCCGGAGCAGGCATTCGGAAGCGCACAAACTTCTGTGAGACAGTAGCCCCCAGGCACTCTCGATCATGGTGTTGCCGCGGACAGCGGCGTGCGTGACAAGAGTTGGGCCGAAGGGCAATATTCCATTTGTTTTGCAGTAGCCTCCCGACGCCTGACCAAACTATCCATACATGCCGCGGTGCGGTGTTGACTCGTACAATAGAGGACCCAATCTCTTGGGTCAACAGGGAGTCATATCGCAACTAGACTGCATCGGTTCCAAAGACAGCGTGCAGCAGCATACGCGCCTTGACGCCTAAACAGCTCGTCAAAAAGACTCGAAAAGACTCGCTGGTGCTGAGCGGCGTTCCTCCCGCTTCCCTTTTTCCTCGAATCAAATCGAGACCCAGTTGGTTCTCCCATTGTTGCAAGAATCGACGTAGCCTTCTCGTCGTCCAAGCGTGATGGTCTCGTTCCCCGGTCTTGGATATCATGCTCGAGGGCGAACCTGCGCGCCCTGCCCTTCCTTGCCCGGTCAGACACTACAAAGGTTGAATTTGTGAAAGCCGTGAGTAGACCGGATGGGTTTTCTCATGCAGCCACGGAGGCGCCACCGCTCTCGATCAGGTCGATCTCCTCGGGGGACCAGGCCGTCCGCCGGAAGCGGGCGGGCAGCTCGTCGCGGTCGAAGTAGACACCGTTGGCCGGGCTAATGGAGGGCAGGGCAGCGGCAGGGGCGGCGCCTATGCCGCTCCCTGCGGCGCGAGTCCATGTCTTGCGGAGGGGACCGTACTGCTGGGAGCGCTGGCGGTACTCGGAGAAGGAGGCGGCAGTAAAGCCGGCAGGGAGGGAGTGAGTGGGCGAGGCCGGGTGAGGCTGGGGGGTGTGGTCGACAGAAGCTGGTTGATGTTTTGTCAGCTATGTATCACAACGACAAGGACAAGAGGGGATCGAGGACTGAAGACTGTAGAACAGAGAGTGGTAACAAAACGTACAGGGGATGGACCTCTTTCCAATGAACCTGATGGAAGGGGTGCGCTCGGCATGGGCAGCAGCCTGACGCAGTGCTCGTGTTGCAAACATCTTGACTATTGGCGAGGCGACTGAGGCGTGAGGCGACGGATGGAAGTCCTTCTATGGTCTTGGCCCTCGGTTTTGGAGGGGCTGTTGTGAAGTTTGGCTGTTGACGCTGGAGTTTGGGAGCGGACGGAAGGATTTCACTGATAAAACACGAGCTGCAGCCGAGTTGTTGTAGTAGGTTCAGAAAGAAGGAAGGGGTGAAGAATAGCAACTACTGGAGGCTATCACGACGTGAGAGGTAAGATTTGTTTTCAAAGGTGAGAAAAGAGTCAGGACGGTGAGGAGAGAGGAACGATCCGGAGAGAGCGGAATGTGTTGAGGGCGGGAAACGGGAAGGAGATATCGGCGCGGATGATTTTCGGATTTTGGAGTTTGAGTTTGTGAACGGATTGAAAAATCACAAGCTTGCGCAAGGACCAAGGTCCAAGGTTCGGCAAGGTATGTGCAGGCATGGCACCTGCAGGTGGGCAGGTGGGATGGGCAAGCGGGTGCTATGCACCAAGCACTCGAAGTCCCTCCACCTGCCCGAGGTCAGCCCAAACTGGCTAGGTTTTCCGGGGGCAGCATGGGCGGCCTGCACATGGCCCCCCAGGGCCAGACAGTGATGCACACACTGCTGAAAGCGGGAGTCGGCGGGGTGTTTGCAGTACAGTGGAGTGGGGGAGCTCCTCCGAAGTCCGGAATCTACCTGGTCACGCAGTGGCAGGCGCCGCACAAGGACACTCAAGACGCTCAGAGAACACGCCATTTTCCTCTCCACATCGACCCACAGCTCGTTTGCCCACCCCCCCCCGGCACTTTGATGGCCAGCAGCACTGATAAGAATGCTGGCCCTGAAGGCATCATTTCATAGTGTAATTTCAAATCCAAGTGTGGCACACACACAGTTACGCAGGCACACTCATAAAAGTACAGTACTTGACTCAAAACCGGATATCGGCGACAAAAGTAAAAGAGACGGGGAAAAGAGTTTGTATGAATTACAGTCCTGGAATCATTACAGCTACTACTAGCTAGGTATGTAAATCACAAACCCCTGCAATGGCAAGGTCAGCCTACTTCACATCGGAAAATCTCACCACCTTGGCACATTGATGCAGTCCAAAATTCCCGAAAATGCCCGTATTGAATGAAGATGTACCTGAACTGCCCGAGTGTCGCGAAACCATGTCCCGCTCAGCCCTGTCGTTAGACTCCGATGGGTCCACGAACCGGGCATCTGTCGACCATCCCTCACAGCCTCGGGAACAGCCTTTTGACTCTGCCAGGTCTGCTATGCAGGAGTTGTACTGTACATAACACAATTTGGACATCAGCCCAGCCTCTGCGTTGGCGGTCTATGCACTTGAGCAGCGGGCCAACCATCACATCATGCCCAGAAAGACTGTTCTGGAGTCGTCAGATCTGCAGACCTTCAGAGATTCAAGGTGCATTTGCCAGAGTCTCCTAGACCCCACCAGTAGGCACTTCCAAGATTGAATTGCTCTCTCCAAAGTTGTAGCCTTGAAGTGGCCCAAATGTGCTTCATTACACACCCAGGTGCATGCATGTGGACTCTAATGTACCTCTGTACATCTTGAGCCCTACCCTCTCTTGCACAAAGCTGTATACATGGCTAAACATAGCAAGTATCTTAGTCTAGACGCTTTGATATATCCCATCGTGATCCTTGGGCCAATAGGTATCCAATAAGTTCTTTGCTTTCTCCTTATTACCCATGCCGCACCATCAGAGACTTTTCACAAGTACCCAGGTAGTGTCTTTGGTTGTCCAGTGATGATAGGCAGGAAGGATAATCAAAAACGGATGATACTGCAGACATACTCTGGCCAGAGGACTGTCATGTACTCAAAAAATCGAGCTCTCATTGACCATGTCCATGGGTTCTTGATGGCTCTGTTCTCCTGCTGCTGCTTTCTTTGGGCAGTTCCAACTTCATGTGTCCAATGAAGCCTCGGGCTACTGGGTATATGTATCTTTGTATCTTCCTGGGGTGCCGAGTGTCTGCAGGGGTGCTGCCTGCGGGCAAGGATGGCTGTTCAGATTACGTCATCTGGCACAGGGGAGTTGGCCATTGAACATTATCACAGAGTGGTGAAGCGCGTCTCAGACTTCACGCGACGGACAGACAACCTCTGTGGCTTCCACCCCATCGTCAAGTTCTCGCCAGCATCCAGCATTGAAGCTGACCAAACTGCCTCTGCCCCTCCTCATCCTGACGACCATCCTACAGCAAGGCTACCGCCTATTGTCGCCACCCCTCATCCACCTCTGCCTCTGCCACACGTACGAATTCAGCATCAGAAGAAGTCTCCAGCGACAGCATATCACAATAACTCCTTCAATGCCTTCCCCAAAGCACCCTCCAGGTGAGAGCGATGGTGGTCATGGTGATGGTGATGACAATGAGGGCAACATCCGTTGCTCAAAGGTTCTCGAGCGAAATCACATGTACAACCCCACAAAGCCTTCTTCAAAGCGCCCTCTTGACGACGACAGAGAGACTAATGGTGACGATAACAACGACCCAACCATCTCTCCGCCGCCCCCATCCAAGCGGAAGACCACTGTTCAGAGCAGCATCACAAGTATGGTTGCCACCTCTCTTGGTCCTCCCTGTTCCTTCCTTTCTACGAAACCAACTGGCTTTGTCCACTGTGCTGTAGACGGGGACTTGAGACTCTAGCTGACTTGGCCTCAATCTCCAGAGTCTGCTGTCGCCTCCTTCTTCACTCCGATCTCCCAGAAGCCCCCAGCCCCCGATCTCAAGGTCAAACTCAGCTTTGAGGAGTCATCTCTGGGCGACGACAAAGATGGCCCTAGCACTCTGCTGACCATTCGTTGTGTACCTGCACGAAACAATCACAGTCCCCTCGCCGCAGAGGGCGTCCCACCCAAGATTGCTGCCTTCGATCTCGACGGCACCCTCATTTCTACGGCTTCGGGCAAGACCTTCAGCGGCAACGATGCGTCCGACTGGAAATGGTGGCACCCTTCTGTCCCTGACAAGCTGGGCAGCCTGCGGGAGGACGGCTACAAGATCGTCATCTTCTCCAATCAGGGCGGTCTTACCTTGGAAGACCCTCAGGCTAAACCTGCTGCCAAGAACACCAAGCTCCTGAGCACCTGGAAGAAGAAGATGAGTGCCGTCCTTGACCACCTTGAGCTCCCCGTCTCCGTCTACGCCGCCACTGGCAATGACATCTTTCGGAAGCCCCGCACCGGCATGTGGACGACAATGTCTCGGGACTTCTTTGAGTTTGATCCCGAAGTGGTCTCCATCAACAAAGAGGCGAGCTTCTTCGTCGGAGATGCCGGCGGCCGGCCAGCCTCCAAGTCCGGCACCAGCAAGAAGGACTTCAGCTGCTCCGATCGAAACTTTGCCCACAACATCGGAATCACGTATCATACCCCGGAGGAGTTCTTCCTGAAGGAGAAGAGCAGACCATTCCAACGAGACTTTGACTTGGAAAAGTACCCACGTCTCACTGCCTCCGATAATGACATCTCCTATGAGAAGGACAGGGAGCAAGAACTGCTCATCTTCTGTGGGCCACCAGGAGCAGGCAAGTCCCAGTGGTTCAACAACAACCTGAAGGATCTGGGCTACGTGAGAGTCAACCAGGATCAACTCAAAAGCAGAGACAAGTGCATTAAGGCTGCCGAAGAAGCTCTGCATTACAGGCAGTCGGTCGCGGTCGATAACACCAACCCAGATCCAAAGACGCGCAAGGTCTGGACCGACCTGGGCAGGCGTATGGGTGTAACGCGCCGTTGCATCTGGTTCAAGACTCCGGTCGAGGTCGCTGAGCACAACAACCGCGTCCGGGCTGGCAACTTGACTCTGAACCCTGAAAAGAGGGCTTTGGTGCCCAAGATGGCATTCAACATGTTCAAGCAGAGATTCAGCCCGCCTAACGCGAGGGCTGAAGATCTCAGTGACGTTGTTGAGGTCGAGTTCCAGTTCAGGGGCGATGCGGTTCAGTACCAGCGCTGGGCCCAGTATTACAGCTGAGCTTCTAGCCTATCAGAGCTGCATGATCACCACTTACCATCATCAACATGTAGCAGCACGAAATGGATCTTATCAAGTCATCTCCAACTCGACTCAAAGGTCCGATCACAAACAGTCACTCTCGTGATGTACAAATCTGGTAGCTTGAGCAAATTGAGGATTGTGTGAGTCGACTGCTGAGACTCCCGAACTATATCTTAGAGGCTAATGAATGCTGCAGCCAAGACCAGATTGCGATCCACGTCACGTCGCCCCAGTACTCGCCATCACAGCAAGCACAAGGTGTTTGCAGCGTCTAATGAAAAAACGCAATTTAGCGGGGAATGTTGAGCTCTTCGGCTGTGGTCAGTAACGTATCCCAACTGACCATGCCAAAAGCCCTGGCCTCGGCCTCGATGAGGGGATGAAGACATGCAGCCGGTTGCAAAGACTGCAGCCTTCTACATTGCGAGAAAATACTCTACTGCTTCGGGCTAGATGCAATAATGCAATGGCCAGATATTTCTAGGCCAGAAGAAACGAGGTAAACATGACCACGCCTCTGTTTTGCTTTGTATCTCTCCCAACGTCAAGCTTTGTGCCGAGCACCCTTGCCTATGTTCCGTGCTCCCAAATCACTTTCCTTTTTGTTTTCTTTCTTCTCTCTTCTTCACTTTACACGCATATGCATTGGATGCATTCACATATGGAATGCATTCAGATTTGACGCGAGCCTGGTGTTTTTCAAAACAGCTGCCGCATTGGCGCCATTTCCTGGTGGTTTTCTAGAGGCCACAATTTCAGTGGTCTTTTATTCATCTAGGTATGTATATACACATGTCCACTACATCATCCTGCCGGCTTTACAATGGCGTAGTGCCCGTATAATTGCCACTTTGGGTGGTGAAGTCTCCTATCTCGGTCAAGCTGTCGATCCGCCCCAGCAAGAACTCCAGATGCCTGTACCCGGCGCCGGGAACATACTGCGGAATCTCGTGACCGGCAAGGTCGACCGTGGTAAACGTCAGCCCGCGTTCCGTGTGCGTGGTGCCATAGTATCCGCCGCCGGCGACAAGACCCACGCTGATGGAAGGGATATTGCTCTGGGTGAAAGTCTCGTCGATGGCGGCGCCGATGGTGGGGTTGTACGGCACGAAGAGCTTGTCGGCGAAGGGGTTCGACGAGAACCCTTGTGCACCATTCCAAGTCATGTTGTTGAGCGTGGCCAGCGTGCCGTTGGTCAGGATGAGGAAGTCCAGATTACCGTTGCCGACGATGACGTTGTTGGTGCGCTCGACAACGCCCGCGAGAACGGTGAAGGAGGATGGCAGCGAGTGCTCCAGGCCAAGGGTATCGTCGCCGCAGATGGCGTAGTCGACGTGCGGCCGCACGTTGAGAGCCTCCTGCACGTCGGTGCGGTTGAAGTAGTTGTTAGGCCCGTCGCCCAAGCTGGGGAAGCCGAGCTCGTCCCACAGGAACGGACAGAAGTCGGTGATGTGGTAGAAGTTGAAGCACGGGTTCACGTACAGCGCGGCCAGGTAGATGTCGTCGAGGACATCGCACTCGTCCCTCGTCAGGTTGCCCGTGGCGAAGGATGTGGGCGCGGGGAACTTGCCGGTGGGCGGGAAGGTGAGCGCCAGGTCCATGAAAGCGTTGTACCCGCAGGCCTCGGCGCGCTCGTTGATGGCCGCGACGAACGAGTCGTTGAGATTCAACACGTTGTTGTAGTGGTTGAGGTACGGCACCGCCGGGGCCTCCTCGAGGACGGCGCTCGAGCCTATGGAGGGATCGTTGATCTGGATTCCCTTGACATTGTAGTACGTCGTGTCGTTTTGGTCGAGGAAGTAGCTGGAGATGTAGGGGATATCTAGTGTGTGGTGTTAGCTTCTGATACTTGCAGGTCATCTGCAGTGCACAACCGGAGCCAAACGAGACCACAACCCCCCCCCCCCCCTCAAACACTCAAAACACACGGCCACAGGAAGATTCTCGAAGGGGGGCTCAATGCTTTCTGAGCCCAACTGAAACTTACACTGCCCAGCGTATGATTCACCGGTAAAGTACACATCGAAACCTTGCATCTCAAAGGTCTCGATGAAATTCTTCCAAAACCCAGCAAAGTCCCTCGCCACGTCCGTCTCATCCTGAACCTGCGCCGGCGCCCCAGGAGCCGCGAGGGACAGGCCCGTGCCGATGGGCTGGTCGATCCACACCATGTTGGTCAGATTCGTCCAGGAGAAAGGATTCGGCTGAGGCTCATAGGTGCCCGACTGCCACTGAAAGGGCCCGTTCTCCTGGAACAGTCCGTCCATGGAGCTGCATCCCGGCCCGCCGTTGAGCCAGATGACGATCTCATTGCTGGCGAGCTCGTTGGCCGAGGGGAAGAACCAGAAGAAGAGCTCGTTGGCGGTGGCGTTGGTGACATTAGGGCTGGTGATGGGCAGACGGCCCGCATAGGACTCGCCCAGGTCAAAGTTGACCTCTGGCACACCGGTCCCATTGACAACGAACTCTGGTGGTGGGGGTCCCCCGGTCAGCAGTGGGTCGCTCTCAAGGTGGGATCGTCAAAAAGGAATAATGGGTCCCGTCCACTCACTCTCGCTGATTGGGTTCAGGAACGCCGAGTCCTCGCTCAGAGCACGCTTCACCGGAGCCGCCGGCCTCGAGGCGCTCTTGGGCGCTCTGCTCTTGAGGGTCGCGGCATGCCTGTGAGGGTTCTCGGCGGCGATGGCGCCAGAAGACGCTCCGAGCAGCGCCGGCAAGAGAAATGCCGTAAGATGCATCTTGCCAAGCATTTAAGTCTACCGATGCCAAGGACGGGGACGGGGACGAGGAGGTGGGATGAAAGCCAAGGCTCCTGAGCTCGACGCGAGCGGATGGAGATCATTTTTATATATTCTGCTTACCATACACACAGTGACGGCACGGCATAGTCACATCTCAGATTACCACAGTACCTGGGTACTGTATTGCACTTGTCAGTTCTATGACTCGATTGTTCCGTGGGCCGCAATGGATTCGTACAAACTGATTGTCCAGCAATACGAATACCCGGGTACGGCTTATTCCATGCTTTTTCTAGTGCAGATCCAGTCCTGAATGACTTGCCCGATGAGGAAGGTCGACTATCCCTACGGTTGCAGCCGCACGGTTGCAGTGCAGCAATGATATAATATGGGGCTCCCCAGGACCCATCGTGTCGTGTTGACCTTCCCCTATACTGGCTACTTCTACTCGCGGTCGTACTACCTGTATGTCCTCCTCCTACCGGTATGCATGCCGAAGTGAGGCGGCCGACTGTCGGTTCTCCCGGCATCGAGGTCTTGTCTATTACGCAACGAAGAAGACGCGTGCGGGATATTCCGTGCCCTCCAGGTAACTGCAGGACCCTTGGAAATAATGCACAACCGGGCCAGGCAATATCCTGGACTCGGCTATCTCTAGTTCTTACCTTACTTCGCTGCCTAATGTAGACCAACGGGTGGGGGATTCCCCCGTGTGTGCGCGCTCGCGCCGCAGGTAAGCAAGCCTGGTGAGGTACTTTACTCTCGTTGACCCGAGAAGCTTTCTGTAATTTCCGCATGGTCTGAGCTGTGCCCCCCAGCGCGGCACTGTGCCATACGGTCCACGGATCGCATCAACAGACTTCGTTGAGTAAGTAAGAAAATTCTCCAGTCGAGCCCCAATACCCACCTGCGTACCGAGGCGGCCGACTTGCAGTCCGCCCGGGCGCAAACCCACCTCATCTACATTAAGGTTGAGGTGGACCTCGGAAACAAAACAGCTTAAAACATGTCAAGCGTCCTCGATCGACTTTTAGACTCGCTTTTGGTTCTTGGCCAATGCCAGGGCCTGAGTTGTTGAACGTATCGATGAGTACCCAGTAGGAATCACCTGAAAAACCACCACTTTCGCGACATCTACTTCCTTGACAAACCTAGTTGTACTGCTTCTTTCTGAATCATTCACAGTCTGCCTACTCGTACGTGCGGACTGCAGCCTCTCTGTATCGAAGCCCTCAACATGGTGGTGACGCCAATGGGAAGGGCGAGCCGCAATGCGCTTGGGGGTTACAAGTCGATGACCTGGAGTCCAACAAGTGTTTTCAACTCCTTATTATTGAGAAAACCTTCTCATAAGAAGTCTCGGGCATTAATGTTCCAATCTGCCCGCCCAACGTCAACCGTGGTTTGTACTTTTGTTCTTCCTGCGCAATCCACATTAGCCGAATATTCCAGATCCATGGATGTCGTCTTTGGATTAGGTCTCTGACTAGGTCGAGTCCAGCGACGGCCAAGTTTTTGACGGACCCGCACCCATGTCGCGGATACAGAGATGATGCCTGCAATATAATCACCACCAAGTAAGTACTCTCAACATGAGAACGTCCGTCTTCATAGAGGCACAAGACACGACAAATGCTTCAAGTGGCCCAAGATCCTATACACAAGAATCCCAGATATTCTTCCCTCCTCAAGCACCACCGAAGACCAAGAGACTCTGAACACCGACCTTTTCAAACCCCTGCTGGCGCAACAGCGCCCTGCCCTGGTGGAATGGAAACTCAGCTACAACCATGACACATACCCGGTGCATCTCCACTCCAGCCTGACTCAATAACCTCAGCACCGCACAAAGCGTTTTTCCCGTAGCAAGCACGTCGTCCACCACCACCACCTGCCCAGTCCGTGAGATCACACCAAGCTCTATTCCAATACTGCTCCTGCCCTCACTCTGACCCACCGCACCCGATATGTGCGATGTCTCCTTGACAGTTACCACCTTCGGCGGCGGCAGCTTTCCTGCTTCGCGAATCAGCGCGAGAGGTCTGTTCACTCGCGCCGCCAGCGCTGAAGCATAGACGAAGCCGCCAACCTCGACACACGCTATGGTAGAAACATGGATCCAGTCGCCGGCGAAGAAGGTCTGCAGCAGAGATGAGCAGAGGGCGAGCCCGCCTGGTTGCTGGGAGATGTTGAGGATGTGACGGAACTCGATGCCGGGCTGGGGGAAGTCAGCAACTGAGCGGGCCATGGTGGCTAACTGTCGGAGGGACGGGTGAAGGAAGCGCAGGAGATGAGACTCGACAAAGGCTTCGGCGGATGAACTCCCGCTGGTGGTGTTGTCGAAGGCGAGGTCGGCAGGATCGTCCGAGAGGTCATTGTCGTCCTCCTTACCATCGTCATCAGATTGGCATCCTCGGCGGACCAGTCGCGCCTCTTGGCCGACTTCGACGCGGACCTCGAGGAGTCTACTCCCCGGCACCAGATGCGAAAAGGCTGCGACCGGCGCCTGGTCTCTCATGCCGGTTATGAGCAGCACATCCACGTCTTTGGCTCCACGTACCACACTCAGAAAATGCTCCTCCGGCAGCCGGTGCCGTTGCCGCACCTGGTCCTGGAAGAAGGCCGTCAAGGCCGGCCGGTGTTGCTCCTTGTAAGCACGGTCACACAACAGACGCCCCGGGTCGGCGCCGGTAGCTGCTGCGTACTCGCGCTTCGTCACCTCGCTGATGCTGACTACGCGTGCCGCGCGGCTCTTCCTGGTGAGGACCGAGACCCAAACGCCTGCGCAGTAGTCCTTTCCAGCGCCGTGTCTGCCCGTGACGAGGAGGATGAGCTTCGGCGCCCTGCCAGCGGGGAGCGGGCAGGCGTACGCCAGCACATTTTGAGGGTCCCAGCTGCGTTTGAGATGGGCCAGGTGCTCGAGATTGGGTCCAAACGCCGCGGCCGCCAGCGCAGTGTCTCGCGGGTCGGGCCCGAGGTCCGCACCGTAGGCGCCGCTGCTCAAGGGCAACAACTTCTCGGCCACCTTGTAGACCCAGCGCACGGCAGCAGCAGCAGTCTCGGTTCCATCTTGACGCCGGGGCCAGACGCCCGTCACTACGCAGGCGAAGTCCCAATCGCGACAGCCGAAGGCGGTAGCATCTGCCGGTATATCACTGACCGCTCCGCCGCCTTGTAGCAGATGGAGATAACAGAGTGGTGTGGGGCGGGCCTCAACAGCTGCCACAAACATGTCGACAATGTTGGCTTCTCCGATGCCTTTCAGGAACAGACACCGCTTGAAAGACGATGTCTTGCCGCCGCCGTGCCCGCCATGCATCTCGGACATGTACATCTCGGCGTCGAATACAGCTACACCGTCCACAGCCTTAAAGCTGCTCTGAGGTCCCCACATCGCAGAGATGGGGTTGGGAGTGAATGCTTGTGCTTCAAGGTCGGTCCCCGTCCCAGTCGTACAAGTCTCAAACATGGTTACGCCGAGATGTAGCTGGCGCTCGTTCCAATACAGAAAGGCATCTGCAGAACAATTCCGGGGCATCTTGTTGGCGACGGACCTGTCGAACTCGTTGAGTCTGGCCCGCGCCTCGAGCCTGTCGCTCAGCGGGAGGACCCAGTTCCGAACCAGATAGTTCGGAGCCACCTGGGCCTGGAGTGCCACGCTGACCACAATGCCGAAATTCGTACCGGCGCCATGGATGGCCCATAACAGATCGGCTTCGTTCGGGGTTGTGGCACCGACCGGCCGGTGTTGTTGGCTCGGGCTCGGCACATAGCCGATGCTGAAGACCTCACCAGAATCGACGCTGACCACCACGGCACCCACAATCGCATCGCACGTCAGTCCGTGCGGCCTCGACAGGTGTCCGATACCGCCCTGCAGCCACATCCCCGCGCCCACACTGGGACGAGACCCGAGGGGCACAGTCAGGCCCGCCTCCTTGGCTTTGCGGATGACATCTCCCGTGTTGCAACCAGCCTCGGCAACGATCACCCCGGGCAATAGACCTGGCTCCTTTCCGGTCGAGAAGACGTGCACTTGATTAAAAGCGCTCATGTCCACCGCGACGACATTGGACCTGAGACAGTGCCCGCTGTGGCCCCCGCCGACAACAGTCAGGCCGACACTGTTTCGCAGCGCCCATCGGACGCACTCCTGGACGTGTCGGATCTCTGTGGGCCGTATGACCGCGGCAGGGCGGTAGAGGCGAGCCTGGCTATTCTTCACTGTCTTGTCGTCATTCAACAACGGTGCTTTTGCCGTCAGCTCCGGCAGTGCGGTTGCGTTTTTGGTGAACGCCGCCATGACAACAGGCAAGCTGAATACAAGATCCCCTCCGCGGGCGGCATCACAGCGGCCCAAGGAGCGGCACACGTTGCGCCATTCGGCTGTGACAGCCTTGTCCTGTGTGACGAACCCCGCGATGAAGGGAGCAAAGCAGTCCAGCATCTCGTCGTCGTCGGCGACGTGGGCGACGCCGGTACGGCACGACGCCGTTCGCTGACACACTAGACCGTCAAGGTGCAGTGAATCGCGGTGGAAAACCACCACCAATCCATGGTTTGGTTGCTCGACAAGCATTCCTATCGCCTTTTGAATGTACTTCATCTTGGGCTTCATGCCATACAAGCTGTGGCAGAAGAGTATCACATTGAACTCCTGGTCATCATCATCCACGCCGATCCCTTGATGAGCGTTGAGATTGAATGGCACTTGTCGAATGTCGGGTGGGCTTTCGAGACAAGGCAGAGGAGGCTCGGCCTCGGATCCGGAGCAGAGCCATTCCTCCAGATTTGAAGCGAACAAGCAGTTAGGCTCAAATGCAGCGTATCTGGTGATCATGCGTCTCTGTTCGCTGGGCAAATACCCAAGGACGCTCTTCGGGCCGGGTCCGATCTCCAATACCGACAGATGGTTGCTCGAGGCGAAAAGAGGGCCAAGCAGTTGAGAAAGATGAGGGACATTGAAGTTTTGGTAGGCCATCGATCCTGGGCCTTGACCCAGGACATCGAAACCAGCGCTGTATTGTGTGTCGGACAATGGCTGCTTTAGTGATGGTGCCAGCGCCCCAGCTTTCTGTCTGAGGGCCAGCTTCAGAGAGTCGAGAGTTCCCATATTGATGGGGCTCTGAGCGAAATTGTCCGTCAGGTGAAGTAGAGAACCAGTCCTACCTAGGAGACAGTTCAAGGAACTGTCGCAGTAGATAAAAGCTGCTATTTGTAGTGCACCACAACTCTGCCATGCAATGTTTGGTGTGTGACTGTTGGTTGCACGAAATTTGCAGGTAGGTAAACAGAATAGAGTGTTTGGCAATACCTAGGCAACACTAACATCCACACGTCTTTTCTAGAAGCTATGTCAGTCCCAGACAATTTAGAAACAGCATTTCTCATGAGAACGGATATTTGTACTGTCATTTTCGGATATTTCACTATAAGTGGACCCCCTTATCGCTAGTGGATATATAAATCAACCCTACCATCTGCAACCCAGCTAAAATCGCAGCAATATAAATATAATATCTATTATAGCATATTTTAGTTAATTATACTTAATTATAGTCTATTACACCCTTATCTTTTTTTTTATTATAAACCCTTTATAAAGGCAATTAATTAAATAACGCTGCTACTTAAATATACTTTTCTATTATCTCTTCTATAGCTGCTGCTAGTTTATTAACAATCTATTTAGTAAGCGCTTTGCTAGTTTTAAGCCTTTTAGTCAATAGCTTAGTTAACGGCTTAGTTAACGGCTTAGTTAATAGCTTGCTAAACCTTATCTTATACACCTTTTTTCTTATACTGTTAGCAGCTTTATTTTTCTTGTTAGCGATAATCTTTGCCTTATTGTTAGCGATAATAATAGGCTATTATAATGTAGCTATAAGCGCTTTGTTTCTTTTCGCCTAGCATATAGCAGCAACGTTTTTTTAATCCAGCAAAACAAGGGTATTATAATTATACTTAAAGCTAGAAAACACTTGTTAAACTAACGATATAGTTTGGCCAGTTTAGTTGCCCGCCTTTTAAAGGTTTTTGCAGCTAAAGGTATAAGTATTAAAGATTATTTATAAAGCTATCATAGACTTGCTGCTACTTAGAAATATCATCTCTTTATTTCTTAAAAATATATTTATATTTCTTAGGCGCTTGCAAATATTTATTATAATTTTTAGCTTACTTATAGCTAAGAAAAGATCTTTATTAAAAAAGTTATAACTAAGCTAGTAAAATTTAGCAATGTTTTTTTTAATAAAAGGCACGCTTGCTTTTATTTTATTAGCAATTTAGCTAAGGTATATAATACTATATTAAAGCTATTGCTAGCACTTGCAAGATTTCTTTCCTTTTATAATTATATATATATATTATAGAATTTTGCTGTATAGCATTGCTATAGCTTATAAGCCTCTTTTTGCCACTATTTTAAGTATTAGGTATATAATTTGCAAAGGTAATTTTCCTATCTACGCAATGCTATTATACTGCTATAAGCCAGCAGTCTTTTATTTAGCTTTCTTAATATAATAATTATAAGTAATTTAATTAAGAGTAAAATTAATATACTAAATAAGGCATTATATATTATTAAAGCTATAGTTAAGGTAGCATTTAACTTAGCAGTGCTAAGATTTAGTTAAAGATATAGTTTATATACTTTAATTATAATTTTAAAAGGTTTTATAAGCGGCCTAGCAAGCAATAATAACCTTACCTTTATTAATATATTATTTTAAAAGATAAGTAATTATATTAGTCTAGTTTGCAAACTTATCTTAAAAGCATTGCTACGCTTTTTTATATATTATATAATTAATACTATACTTTATAAACTTAATTAGATTAAATAAACCTTAACAGGTATAAGAAATCTATTTCAAAACAATAAAAGGCACAAAGAACTTATTTTAGGCTAGCGCATTAAGTGTTTTTAAATCCTTATCCTTATCTTCCTTAAAATCCTTAGCTTTGTTAAAAGGTATATTAGTAAGAGGCACTTAGCCGCAAGGCCGCTTCTACTTTTTTTTAATATTAAAAATAATATTCATATTAATATAAAATACATAAAGTTATTATTTTATTATAGGAAATTTATATAT
>JALRMF010000602.1:0-20612 GCA_026120015.1 Dendrostoma leiphaemia
CTAAGTTTAATATTATAATATAACTACCTATTTTAGCGAGAAGTATAAATTTTAGGTTTATTACAAGCTGTATTAAGTCTAGCATATGCTTAAGTTATATATATTCTACCTTTAATAGGTATAATAAAGAGATTTATAATAGAAGATAAGCGTAATATACTAAAAAAGCATATATTTTGCTGCCTAGCAATATTATATTATGTTATATTTTATATTATAAGTTTTATTTCTAACAAATTGCTATCTTTTATATTTACTATAAAAATAAAACTAGGCTTTATATTATTGCGTATAAAAGGTTTTTATAATATACTAGCGTTAGTAAAGCACTATAACTTATAGTTTTCTAAAGATTGGTATTTATGATTTTAAGCTGATATAAGAGTTTTATTAAACTTGACTATAATGTGTTGGCGATGATTGCTTTTAAGTAAGCTTTACCTTTATTATATTATAAAGCTAAGACCTCTTTAACTAAAGCAAAGTTGTAACTATTAGTTAGGTTTATAAACAATAGCAAAGCTAGCATACCTTTATGCTAAAGATAAATATAGCTATGTTTCTTTTAACTAGATATATAGCTATTGCTATTGAAAATATGCAGCTAAAAAAATTACCACTTTAATAGTTAGCGAAATTAGCTTTAAAAGCAACTTTAAATGAAACGTTAGCGAGAAAAGAGTGGCTTTTTGCGTTTGCCCTAAGCTTTTTATACGTACAAAGGCTATGGCATTAGCTTAGCCTAAACTAATAGTGCTAATGATTAAGTTGGCAAAATTATTTAATAATAGTAGCAATAAACCTTTTAATAAGCAGCAGACTACGTAGATAAGCAGGGGGTTAATTATATAAACTTAATTATTATTAATCATTTAAAGATAATTAGCTTTTATAGTGCTTACTTTGGCTCTTTAACTCTCTTCTACTACAAAGCCCATCTGTAAATTTGCTATTAAAACAATTTGCAAAGCGTTAAAGCATTTAAAAATAATACTAACTACATTTTTCCATATTTATATAATAATTAACTAAATTAGTCGCTAAACTAGTCGCTAGATTAGTCGCTAGACTAATTGCTAATTTAATTAGCAGCCCAATTGCTAGCTACTAGCGCTTAGTTTGCTTATAGCTGCGGCTATTTAATGCCTATGCTACCAGGGGCTATAGAGTGCACTATTGCTTGCGTACTTCTTTTGCTCTTTTGCAAATTTTGCCTTTGTAAACTTTTGCATTTTTTATTGCCTTTTTTGCCTTATACAAAGCCTTTGTTATATGTTTTATTAAGTTATATAGGCTAAGGGCATAGTAACTCTTGCATACTACGCTAACACTGCAGCCTAGTATATTTTTAAATTTTGCTTTTATTTATACTTTTATAGCCTATTAAATAGTTAACTCATCCTTTATTTAGTTTATTTAGCATTTGTATATATTTAGCGCAGTAGACTTGTGGTTTATTGCAAGCTACATAGATAATGGCGGCTAAGCTTTGTTTATTATATTTCCTTATTTTACTATATATGGTTATGCGTTTATAGCTGCCTTAGAAGGCATAATAAAAATGCTTTCTACGCCGCTGCCCTCTTTTTTAGTTTTAAATGAGGTTGTTACGCACTACTATAATGGACAAAGCTAACTAAGTATCTTATTAAATGGGCTAGTAGTGTGCTGTGTAATAAATAAAGGGTATTATGGAACCTTAAATACTCTTAGGAAACCTATTTCTAAGTTTAAGGCTAAACATAAGCCTTAATGCTAGGGATTTAATATATACAAGGTTTTTAATATTTAAAGAAGCAAAGATAATAAACTATGTTATATCGCAGAATAAACGCAATCTTATCTTTTTTATTAATACTCTAAGACTAAATATTATAGCTTTTTATAAGCCTATTAATGCTAATAATGCCTACTATAAAAATAATAATAATACTATTAGTAGTAAACTCGCTAGACTAGCCGCCAGCTACTAGCCCCCAGCCTTTTGCATATATTAATTTAAGTATAACATATACTAACTACGTTTATATATTCTATTATAGCTTATATATCTATAATTATGTTATTAAGATATATACTTAACTGCTACAATATAATTAATCAAGTGCTTAGTCTGCTATAGACTAAATTTAAAGTGTATAAAAAAAGTACCGTAATAGTAGGCAGCTAGAGAGAGAGTGGGTAGATGCTAGGAGCTAAGAGCAAATGCTTAAGTAACCTAGCCCCCTTCTACGATAGCTAGCCATAGCAAACGCAGAACTTTTTTCTGCAGCCTTATATATTAATCTAAAGCACAACTTAGCCAACATTCTCTTATTATTTAAAAGGGAAATATATATATATATGCCTAGGGCTATTGTATACGCGCAATTTATATAAAGTAATAATATATATAAGGCATCTGCTATATATAGGGTTAAGCTATATAGGCTATAGGCATTATAACTCTAGCATATTATACTAACACTGCCTACCTTTATAATCTAAGAAATTAACAAGCTGCTAAATATAGGGTTTTATAAATATAAATAAATATAAGACCCGGCATAGCGCCCCAGCGGCTATATACAATCTTTTCTTCTTTATAAAGTAAGTAGTTTCTAAGGTTAGGTTTCTTTATACGTAGAGTATAGGGTGAACTATTGCTTCTGCAAACATTTTGCCCTTTTGCAAAACTTTTTCCTACTTATTGCCTTTTCTCTCTTGCATAGAAACTTTACTATACGTTTCGCTAAGCTATGCAAGCCATAGGTGTAATAACTCCTGCATATTACGCTAGTGCTATAGCTATATAATTTTTAAAATCGTCCCTTAGTTTATATTTCCACAATATTATCAAAAGTTTTATAAGCTATGCCCTTTAATCTTTGGTCTATATTGGATGCTGCATGCTTAACTATAGCTAAAACCTAATCTTACTTTGGCTTGCTCTTTTATTAATTAACCTTAACCACTAAGTATTAAAACCCTTAGCTAGCCTAGCCTTATAAGCAGTTAGCTTATTGTTAGCCATGTATATAAACTTAGCAAAGCTTTGTTTAAGATAGTATTTATATTTTAAAAAATAGTGTTATGTATTATAAAAAGCCGTAGTCTCTTTAATATATTGATTTTATAAAGGCATTGGTATTATAAGCAGGCAATAAGATAGGGTAGTAGCACTATAAATTTATAGGTTTTAGTAAAACTATTATATAGTTGAAAAGTTTAGTCTTTGCTGCCTGGGCAGCAGTAATTGGCGAAAGGGATAATAAGGGCTGCTGCTGGGACAAATAACAAGAGAAATTATAAGGGTAGCAAAGAGTTTCCGCCTATAAAATAAGCTTAGCTTATTGCTGCTAAGGGGCTGCTATCTACGCTTTTCTTCTTAGCGCTGCTAATACGCCTACAAGCTTTTAAGCTCGCTGCCTATAAAAAAAGATAGCAAAAAAGCATGCAAAGGTTTATGGATAGCAAAGGGAGAGAGTTTACCCCTCTATAATAATATAAAATAAGCTTAAACTATTATTATTGAGCGCAAAGAAAACTAAACTTATATATAAGGATAGCAGAGAAAAGGTTGGCGTAAGTAAAAGTTAGTGAAAGAAAGGCAGCTGGCGATTAAAACAATAATTAAAGTATATATTAAATAACAGCAGTAACTATTATATAATTATATTTTAAAGATTAAAAAGCCTGCAAAAAGGCAAACCTAGTTACTTACTTATATTGCTAGATTTATTAAATAAAGTAAGGTAGTAAGCTGCAGCGGGTTTTTGTCTAATAAACAAAGGCTACTATAAGACTTTAAATACTATAAAAAACTTATAGATTAGCTTAAAGCAAACTATAAACCTTTATCTTAAGGTTTTACTTTTAAGAAAATATATAATATTTAGAAGAATAAGGATAATAAACCATTTTATATTGCAAAACATATATGCGCAATCTTATCGTTCACTGTGAAGCCCGCCTGTAAATTTGCGTCTACAAAGATATATAAGACGTTAAAGCAATTAAAGACATTGCTAAATAACCCTTTCTATATTTGTGCGATGATCGACTAGGCGAGAGGCTTTAAAGTCAACCCCCCCCCCCTTTTAGCAACTATCACAACCTCCGAGCCCACCTATATTAACTTTAAAATACAGTAATGTTTAAAAAAATAGATAATGTTAACCCAATAGCTTAGCTAGCAAAGCGCTTAAATTAATTAAGCTAGTCTTATTTTATATTATATATATGCACTAAAAAGCTAGAATAAACCCCTACTGTTAAAATTATCTAATATATATTGGTTATTAGTTATATGCAAAGATGCCTTATTATCTCTTTTATAATTAAGTATAGGCTGGAAAGCTATAAGGGACCCCTTTTGTTGGCATTGTCTAGTGTATGTTATCTACTGGTTACATATAAAGAAGCTTTACCATGTCTTTTAGGATTGGGTATAGGCTGGAAAGCTAAAGAAAACCCTTCTTATTAGCATTGTCTAGTATACATTGTCTACTAATACTATATAAAAAAGCTTTACTATGTTTTTTATAATTAGGTATAAGCTAGCAAGCTAAAGGAAACCCTTTGTATTGGCATTGTCTAGTGTACGTTGTTTACTAGTTATATGTAAAGAAGCCTTACTATGTCTTTTAGGATTGGGTATAGGCTGGAAAGCTAGAGGGAACTCTTTTCATTGGCATTGTCTAGTATACGTTGTTTACCGGTACCATGTAAAGAAGCCTTACTATGTTTTTTATGATTGGGTATAGGCTAGAAAGCTAGAGGAAACCCTTTTTATTAGCATTGTCTAGTGTATATTGTCTACTAGTTACATATAAAGAAGCCTTACTATGTCTTTTATAATTAGGTATAAGCTAGCAAGCTAAAGGAAACCTTTTATATTAGCATTGTCTAGTGTATGTTATTTATTAGTCACATGTAAAGAAGCCTTATTATGTTTTTTATAATTGGGTATAAGCTGGAAAGCTAGAGGAAACCTTTCTCATTAGCATTGTTTAATGTACGTCGTCTACTAATACTATGTAAAAAAGCCTTACTATGTTTTTTATAATTAAATATAGGCTGGAAAGCTACAAAGGACCCCTCTTATTAGCATTGTTTAGTATACCTTCTACTAAGTATAGATTTATATATATATTAGTTTTTTTGCAACTATTAAGCAAAGCCTAAGCTTTTAGTCTCTAAATAACAGCACTTAAAAGGCATCGTTAAAGCGCAGACTAATGTATATATATTGCTATGCAGACTAGGAAAATAGAGAATAAAGAAAAAAGAAAAGAAAGAAGAAAGAGATAGCGCATCATTGTTATATCAGCACTAGGTTCTATGCTATTTAGATTTAATATATAAATTAAGTATACTTTATATACTCTTTTATTATTAATTCTAAAGCAAGCTGTTTTCTTAAGATTTTTAATCTTAGGTTATTATTTACCTAAATAAAGCACTAGGCGAGATAGCCATAGCAAATGCTAGTATTGCTTCTTTCTACAGCTCTACGTAGCTATTTAAAGCATAGGGCCGCCAAAGTTTTACCGTTGATTAAATATAGACTAAATATATATACGCCCAAGGCTACAAGATTCTTAAGTTATAAAATTAGCATTTATCCTATGCAGTCTATATAAGTAAGCTAAAGAAGCTATGCTTTATCTTTACAGTAACTATTATAATAGGCCAATACGTTAGCTAACCTTATACATTATCCCTAGCCAACAATATTATTTGCTGCTAGCCCAAGGCACTTTACTAAACTATATCTTTAAACAGCTTTCCCCGCCCTTAAACAGCTGCTAAAGCAACAAAAAAGATACTAAAAAGGTCTTAAAAACAACTAAAAAAAAGCGGCTACCTCCAAGGAAACAACATTCGCTTAATTATAATCATATTTCCTCACTTAAGCAAAGGCTCTCAAAATATCTGCTCTCTTATCGAAATTTTAATACTTTATCCTTAAGAATGCTAGTTAAACTATAAATATAGCCTAGGCTTAACTATAAGTTCTACGTTACAATAACCACTTTTTACACTATATATCAACTCTGGGTTATATAGCAAACAAAGCCCCCAGGCCACAGCCGTTCCTTTAGTTCCAAGTATTTAAACATATGCATTTTTCAGCAATATATAAGGCTGGGCAGCTCAACGGCAAGGCTAATCAGCCTCACAATAATAAATAACAATATTGTTTTTTTTTACAAAAAGCATTGTCCCACTAACAGCTAACTGGGATTCTCTACTTTATTTACAACTTTATAATATAACTATCTCTTATTTTATTAGTAAGCTATAACTAGTGCTATGTATAATACGCTTATTGTTTTTCTTTTAGATATATAAACATATATAATATTACTTTGCTTTGCTAACTAAATAAAGATCCTTTTTGGCTGCATGCTGATATAATGATAGTATTATATTTATAAAAGTATTAAAGTTTTATTTACTTCTTTATTAAAATTCTTTTTTAAACAGTTAAGTAACATTTATAGATTATCCCTCTGTGTTCTATCCCATTCTATACTAGCTATATAGCTGGGTAGGATAGCTAGCGATTAATACTACTAGTGTTGCTGCTGTCTTTTTTCTCGGAGAACCCGTTGGGCTTATTGCTGTCTAATAACAATCAACTTTTGTAGTGCTTGCTTTGGCCCCTTAACTTACTTCTACTATAAAGCCCATCTGCAAATTTGCCGTTAAGACAATCTGCAAGGCGTAAGGGCAATCGAAGACGATGTTTATTATCAAAGCCCAAATTATAGCCTTTTGCTTCGCCTTCTTAAATTCTCCTTATCTTTGCCTTTCTACCTTTTTGTCAACGTAGTCTCTTTACTTTTATTTGTCTGCGTTACCTTATTTAAAGTATAAAAGTTCTCATCTTTTGTTTTAACCCTTAGGCAGTTGATCTTGCACAATTTCCTTAACCTACCTTTCCTTTAAGCTACCCTATAGCCTTCCCCATCTATTTATCCCAACGCTTATCTTAATCTAAGCATGCATGCTAATAGGTTTTAGCATTAACGTATAAAGATTTTAGCTGTTAAAAGCGCTACTAAGAGAATTAGCTTTTTAATAGCTATTAATATTAACCTAAGAAGCAATTTTAACTTAATTATAGGCAAAGAGAAAGCTGCGTTTTGCATCTGCTTTAAGGTTTTTTCTTATTTTGCCTTTATTTAAAAAGCCATGCTTTTAAAGAATATATTAATATTTTAAGGTTAAGCTTTATTATACTTTATTAAGTTTTAAGCAGTGCTTTAATGCTTTTAAACCTATTGTAAATACGCTAACTTAGGCATTATTACCAAAGTTACTTATATAGCGTTTAGTATGCTTACTAGCACCCTTAGATGAAGGATTGCTTAGGATAAAGTTAAAGTTTTAATTAGCTTTCTATAACATATATGGTTAAAAAGGAAACCTTACTAAAAGTAAAGCTAAACTTAAGCCAAAGAGCAACCTTTTAATAAATATACTTAAATAGTTAAGTTGCCAAAGCATAATCTTACTAGCATAAAAAAAGCCTATATAAAAGGCCTAATATTCTAACTATTAGATGATAAGGTAACTAAAGAGATTATATTAGAGATAAGTTTCCTTAACTCCTTTAGTCCCCAATCTCCCAGTCTCTTAATAATAACTTATATAGCCTAAGTAAGCCATAATATAGGCAATATGCTAGGCGTTTATATAAGCAATAATGCAAATAATTATATAGAGAGGTATATAGCTAGCTATATTTACTACTATATAAACTTATATATAAATATTGCTTTGCTTTGCTAACTAAGTAAAAATGTTTTTTTTACTTTATGCTACTTTAATATTTATATTATATTTTAGCTATGCTATTATATAGTCTAGCTATATATAGCATAAAAGGTATACCTAAGCAAAGCCCTGCAGAGGTAAGAGTAAAAGAGCCATTGTAAACTTTATTTTTTATATACGTTAATATATAGCCTAAAAAGTAAAGGCATTAGTATTGTAAAGGGGCAATAGGATAAAGCAATGGCACTATAAACTTATAAGTCCCAGTAGAACTACTATGCAGTTGGGAAGTCTAGTCTTTGCTGCCTAGGCGGCAAAGCCTAGCGAGAGAGATTATAAGGGTAGCAGAGGGTTTTTGCCTATAAGATAGGCTCGGCCTATTACTGCTAAGGGGCTGCTACCTATGCCTTTTTTCTTAGCGCTGCTAATACGCCCGCGAGCCTTTAGGCTTGCTGCCCACAAAAAAAAACAACGAGAGAGATTATAAGAGTAGCAAAGAAAGGCTACCTATTTATAATAATATAAAATAAGCTTAAACCATTGCTGTTAAATAATTAAAAGAGCTAAGCCTAAAAGGTAATAAAAAAGTATATAAGGGTATTTAATAAATCTTTGCAAAACTATCTGCCTTTTTTGCAAAATTTCGCTTTTTTTATTGCCTTTTCTCTCTTATATAGAAACTTTGCTATATATTTTGCTAAGCTATGCAGGCCATAGGCGTAGTAACTCTTATATATTACGCTAACGCTACAGCCTAGTACATTTTAGGTTTTGCTTTTTGTTTTTGTTTTTAAAATCTTAACCATAGTACTATAATATACGCTACCCAATCTCTAGTCTACAGCAGACTAGGGACTTTTAACTATAGCTAAAGCTTTATAAATAGATTTTATTAATACTTTCAAAGTTACGCTGCTACGTTTTTAAACCTTGGCCCCTATATAAAAAACTTACTTAGCTTAGTCTCTTAGGCAGTTAGCTTATTATTAGCTATACTAGTAAACTTATAAAAGCTTTATTAAAAGTTGTGGTTATGTTTTAAAGAAGAGTTAGCTATATAGAAAGCTAGATATTTAGCAGTATATATTATTATATAAATATATATATAAATATTGCTTTACTTTGCTAACTTAGTAAAAAAATCTTATATGCTGCATATTGCCTATATAATAGTGCTATATTTAAATAAATCTTTAGTTGGTTTTAAAATTATATAATCTATTATTATATTGCAACTATTGTTTTATACTTATTTTTTTTTCCTTTTATAGTTTGCTATTATTATTACTTTGTCTGCTATCTTATTTTACCCTGCCTATATAGCTAAGTAGAAAGGCTAGTAATTAGTATCGATAATATTGCTGCTATTTTTCTTTTTAGAAAACTCATTAGGCTTATTGCTGTCTAATAATGATTAGCTTCTATAATCTCTATTGATTAACTATAGACGGCAAGGTAAAAGAGACAGTTTATTTTTAAAGTAGTCTATTAACAGCATTATGCCTATAAAAATCTTGCGAAAAAAGGTATTATGCTAATCTTTATAATTAGCTTTTATTTATATATTACGCTTACTAAGCGTTTTTAACGCAAAATAATATTGCAAATAGCTTTATAACCCTTTTAACAATTATACCTAATAATACGTATATTACTATCTTTGTTACGCTTTGAAAACTAGTTTTTTCTGCGATAATAACTTTTTTAAACAAACCTTACAATCTTTCCCCATTATATAGTAAAAATGCGTTTGCTAAAACTTAAAAGATTATACTCTATTATTTTAACAATCATTAACTATAAATAAACTATATAACTTAATAGTGCACTATTTAACTAAGTAAAACTTTACCAATACTGATTAATAAACTTACTTCTACCGCAGAGCCTATTTATAAATTTGCTGTTAAGATAACTTGCAAGGTGTTAAGGCATTTGATAACGATGTTAACTACCTTTTGCAGGTTTATATAGAGATTGACCAAATTAGCCATTAGTTTAACTGCTAGCTGATTGCTAGCTGCTGGCCCTAAGCCTGCCTACGGCCGCGGTTATCTAATATTACTAAAGGTTATAAAGTATACTATTACTTTGCCTAAACTAATAATGCTAATAATTATATTAATAAAACTATCTAATAATAGCAGCAGCAATAAACCTTACCTTTGCTATATTATATCTTTTTCTTCTATTATATAGCGTAAATAAACCTTATATAACAACGCTATAGATATAAGCTACTATAACTAATATAAGTTCAACGTTACTGCAATCTAGGCAGTTATAATAAGGCGAATAAAGAAGAAAATATTTAAGCTCCAATCCTTTAAAAACAACCGCAATATAATTATTCTTATAATAAAAAAACAGGTAATGCATTTTAAAGAGAATGTTAATTTGCTTACTAAATAATATAAGATATTTATAATAAAAATTAAGCAGCTAAAGGCCGAGAACATTATCTTTTAGGCATAGTTAAAAGATTTAAAGCATATTAGCTATATTATATAAAAGAATAAAAATGCTATTATTATAATCGATAGCCTAAAGGCTAAAAACAGCAACCTTAAGGCATAGCTAAAGGCTTTCAACGACTAAATCTAGGCTTTTATAAGCAAGCACAAACTTAAGTTAGGCAAAGAGGATTTAGTAAACAAGCATTGGCAAAATTTAGAAAATAATAGAAAAATTATAGCGCTGATTAGCAATAGATATATTTAAGGCATAGGGACTTTATGGCTACAATGTAATTAAAATATTAATTTTGAAAGGTTTACTTGCTTGCTATATAGCGGTAAAACGCTGCTAAAGCGATAGTCGTTATATGGATTTTAAGGGATAAGTTTGGCTAAGTGCTGTAATTTATGCACTTTGCCCTAAGCTATGCTTTTGCAATAGATTTATTCTGCGATAAGTTTCTTATTTCTTTTTAAAGATGCAAACAACTATACAAAGAGCTATATATCCAGCTATATCTGCTATTATATAAATATATATATAAACATTGCTTTGCTTTGCTAACTATATAAAAACCCTTTTTGCACTATATTATTTTAATATTTATATTATATTTTAGCTATATTATTGCATAGGCTAGCTATATATAGCATAAAATATATACTTAGGCAAAGCTTTGCAGAGGTGGCAGCAAAAGAGCCATTGTAAACTTTGTTTCTTACGTGCGTTAATATATAGCCTAAAAAGTATCATAGTATTGAACCCGGCCGCAGTTGATATAGATATGCAAGTCTGCTATTATAGCTGCTTTAAGCATAGGGCCTAGCCCCTTTTATCTCTTTATATAGGTTATATAAAATAAATATAAATATAGATATCTAGGTAGCCTATGTTAAATTATAGAGTGCTTAGCAAATGTAAAGTAGCTTATTAAAAGATAAGTCTAAAGCAAATTAAGGTTTTTCTTTATATATACTATAAAATAGATTACTAGCTTATTCTAACCTTAGATAAAGAGAAGCTTAGGTAAATAAGCCTTTTTTATAGCTTTATAGTTAATATATTAATAAAAGTTCTAGTTTAGCTAAGCTTAAGGGACAGCCTTAGAGCAGCATTTAAAAAAGAGTTAAAAAGATACTAATATTAATACCTTTATTAACATAATAGTTTTATTGCTTATTATTATAGGCGCTAGACTTTTTGCTGTTATCTTTTTTTGCTTATTACTCTACACTCCAACCTAGCTTCCTAGCGCGCAGCCTTCTTTTTAATATAGGCCTAGGGGATTATGCTTTTTTTATTTATTCTACTTCTCTTAGCAGATAATGCTATAAAAAGTATACTTACTAAGAGAAGTAAGACAAGCAGAGGGAGTATAATTCTTAGGGAAAAAAAGTATCTAGGCTAAATAATAGGAAATAAGCAGGCACAACCCCAATATTACCTACCTTACCGGCCATTCTTATATATAAAAAATACTTTTATAAATATTTAGCTAAAGTAAACCTATTTTAAACATAGGTTTAAGCAATAAACTATCTTTTCTTTTACGTGCTAAATATATTGCAATTACTGCTATATATACTAACTTTTTAGCTTTTTGCCTTTATAGTTTAATATATTTCTTTACCTACAACATTATTTTGCGCATAGAGAGATTATTCTCCAATGTAAACTATTAACTCCCTAGCATAAATACTCTAATAAATAAGATAGCGTTTATATTACTGCATAGCTTTATTTTTCTAATATATTGTTTATTATTTAATAGTCTTAAGAGCTAATATATGTTTTATATTTTGCTATATTGTAAAAGAAGGCTTATTATAAAGATACGTTTATGTTAAAGAATTAAAATGATTAAAAAGGAAGCAAAAGATTTTAGGCATAAGCAGGACTTAAATCTGCAACTATGCAATATCTTTATAGTAATAGTTATATGCTTTGCTATTGAGCTACTATGCCTGGGATTTTAAAAAATAGATTGATTTGGGCCTTTATACAGCTGGAGGCCGGTTTGCCTTCAAAGCCCCCCCCCCCCCAGGCCCAGCTTAGGTTTCTAAAACATTTAAAACAAAAACTAAAAGTATAGCTGCATAAGCAGCAAACAGCGCTATTATCTTAAAATTAAACACTCTCAACATAATAGCTATGAGAAATAAAAAAAATAAAATATAAACTAATATAATAATCAACTGCGCCCCCTTTGCTAAGTTAGCTAACAAAACTGCTAGTGGAACAATAAGAAAAAAGCATATTATTATAATAAAGGTAATATGTCTTAGAATTAAAGCTATAAGTGCTGCATTATAATAAAACTAGCGGTGGCCTTATTATAGCAACCCAAATCTTTTTACGCTAGATTAAAATTTAGATAGCCTCTAGTATCTAAAGCTTTATAGATATTTATAAATCTAGCGTTAAAAGGGATTTATCTATAATTATAGTCTAAAATCTATTCTTAGAAGCTTTATTTTATATATTTTAGGCAAAGTGAGGTTTATTTGTTTAGTGAGTTGTTTTTTATTGTCTAATAAAGAATATATTTTTATAGCTATAACGTTGTTAAATACACTTAGCGCTTTATTTATAAATATATAGTGCTTAGTTTCTAAGGTGTTAATAATAGATACTATAATTGCTAACTATATTATTTCAATAATTATCAAAGCTAAAAGATCAGCTCTCTAGTAATTATACTTTCAACAATAGGCATGCTTGCATTTTATTTGCTATACTTTAAGCTGAGTCGATTGTAAAGCGCGTATTTGATTATTAGAGAAAGGCTAGCTTAGTAGATAGTATAGTTAAGCTTGGCGATTTTGTCTTTAAAGAAGCAAAGGTTAAAAAAATATGCGGTTTTAAATCGATAAAAGCTATAAAAGGTAAGGTTATTATTGTTAGTAGCAGTTTGCCAATGTTAGCGAAATTTATCTAGCATTTTTTTAAGGTTTTTTTTAAGGTTGAATATTATAAAGCTATAATAAAAGAAGGTTAAAAAATAAGGCCTTAGGCTATAAGGTATACTATATTATTAAAATAAGCAGCATAAAATATATATTATATAGCATAAAGGCTAATATAGCCATATAAACTATATTAGATTGTGGCTTAATTAGATTAAATTATATAATATTATAATATAAACAAAGGTTTGCAGCTTTGCCTTTAGCTAAACCCTATTATGTCTAGTGCATAGCAATGATAGCCTTAGGGCGCAGTAACTATATAGCTAACTATATATGTATATTTGCCTAATTTGCAGCTAATAGTACTAGCTAAAATAGTTAAAATAGTTTTAGCCTAGGCAGTAAGCTTTATTAATAGTTTAATAATCTTATCGCTTGTATAATTTTTTTTAATAAAGATAAATATAAGCTAGGCGTTTAATATATATAAGGTAAATAGTGGCTAGTGAATAAAACATAGGCTTATAGCGCCCTTTTATAAAAAGGCCGTTAAATTGCTCTTTTATTTGCTTTGCTTTATAATTTGTTTCCTACACTCTCCTAAGCCTAATTTATACGCACCTTTATATATATAATAAAACGCACCTTTAATAATCTTAACTATGCGTTAAAAGATTTATATTGCTTTATATTTATTAGTTTTACTTTGCGTTATCTCTTTATCTAATAAAATAATTAATAATAAGCAATAGTATAAAAAAGCTTTTATAAACAAACTACTATATAGCTTAGATTAGTCCTATAGCAAACCTTAAGCTGCTGCTAGCGCGCCTAATGCTTAATAAAAAATATTAATCTTTTTTCTATAATATAAAGTATAACGACAATACTTATATATATAGCATAATAGTAGGTTATAATGTTGTGCTTGCTATTTATTTGTAGAGGATAATAGGTAATGTCAACGCTAGGCATTTAATAAGATCTTTATTTAAAACCTTTCTAAATATTAAAATAACAATTTTAGTTGGGATTAGGGGCAGCGTGCTTTAACTTAGTCTACTAAGCAATCCTTTCAAAGATATACATCTTAGAAATGTAGTAATTGGGTAATCTAGCAACAAAAAGCTAGCATATATTTATTTTAAGTTAGGGAAAATATATATAAATAAATAGTTTAAAATTCTTAGCATTATAAACAAACCTAACTATATCCTCTTTAATGCCTTAGCTATATTAACTTTAAATTATAAGCTAGGCAAAATAAAATTTGCTTTAAACTTTGCTAGGCTAAAACAATTCCTTAAGTTTAAATATCTTAAACTAAAGCATAATCTCTTCTTTTAGTTTAGCGCTAGATATATAAGCGCATATAGCAGCAACTATAAGCCTTGCTACTAAAACCTATCTAGCTTCATTAACCAGCTGCTATATACCTAAGAGCACTTATGCTACTTTATTTTTTACTAAAGATAAATTGCAACTAGCAACTTAATTATATAAAATAAAATATAGCAAAACAAAATCAGCAACCTTTATAATAATATGCTTTATATTAAGATAAAGGCAGCAAAGGTGCAGGTAGACAAACAGTGCTTAGTTATACGCAGTATCTTAAACTACGCCAACGCATATAAAAATAATATTTAGAGAAGCTACGCAGCTAAAAATACAATAGTCTTTACGCACAAGCTTTTAAGTAAAATCTAGCCAAAGGCAGTTATAAATATAAAGACAATAATTAAAAGTTAATAACTATATTTTACCTTATTAAGTCATATGCTCTATAAATATATATATATATAAAATAAACGCATTAACAATATTTTAATATTATATTATATAAAGCCTAGCCATTTTCTTATCTTTCTTAGCCGCAATAAAACCTTTATTAGGCGTAAGTCTATTTTACGTCAATTGCTTAAGAGAATTTTGCCTAGCGTAAACAAAAACAATTGCTAATGCATCGTTATTAAAGATTTAAGCGGCATTGGCAAAACGCAAATCGCCCTCGAAGCTGCCTACTAGATCTGCGAAACGTACCCCTACTGCTCAATCTTCTAGGTTTTCACAATCAATATAACAACGTTTAAGAATGCTTATTATAACATTAGCCAATAAATAGAGATTATAAGGATTAAAGACAATATAGCTTATATTAAAACGCTTATTTAAGCAGCGTTAAGTTGAGAGAGCGCTAGTGATTAGCTTTTGATTATTAATAATATAGACAACTAAAAGCTATTATTAGGCAATGTAATCATTTTAAATTATCTTTTATTTAGCTGCAAAGGCTTAATTTTATTTATAATATAAACTTACAAAGTTGCTGCTAGGCTTAGGGCTAATTTTACTAAAGCAATTATTCCTATATTAAAAATAGCTAGAGAGGAATTTTTCAAGCTATTAAAAAAGGGCTTAGAGAAGACGCAGATAATTAATCTTTACGATATAAATACGCTACTAAACTTTCTAATAAACCTTCCCCTAGCTATTAAGCAAGTATCTATATATATATTTAAAAATAGAATATTAACTTTTATATATTTTAACTACTGCTAAGCTAGCGATTAAACCTCTATTAAGCTTTTTAATAAAAACTTTAAAGATTAAAGCTGCTATAGAGGCATTTAAAACCCTATTGCTACAACTTAGCTAATTTCCTTTTATTATATTATATAAGATGCGCCGCTTACTGCTAAGTACTTAAAGTTTATTTGCTTTTTAGCAGAGAAAGATATTTCAGCATTACTCTTGCTGCTAAAAGATAACAAACTATACAAAAACAAGGCAATTAGCACACTTAAGGCATATACATTTATTACCAAGCAAAAGCCTTTTACGCTTTTTAACATCTATTACCTTATTTAATTAGCTATATGCAACTAGTTAAAAAAAAAAGAGAATAAAAAATATAAACTATAAAAGTTTTTTAACATCTTAATATATTATTTTCTAATCCAAAGCATAAACATAAAAGCTTATAAACAAAGCACCTTGCGCATATATAGGCAGCAATTACATTTTAAAACTATTATATTAATAAAAACGCAAAAGAAAGTTTTTTATAAAAAATAAGTAAGGCTTGCTACAATGGTGGAAAGTATAAGGAGGCTGAGGAGATAAACTGCAAGACACTATAGCTAAAGAAAAAGGTGCTAAGCCTAAAGCATCCCTCTACGCTTACTAATATAAATAACCTTATATTAGTATTAGATAGCTAAGGAAAGTATAAAAAGGCTAAGTAAATGCATTAAAAAACATTGCAATTAAGTAAAAAGGTGTTGGGCCTAGAGCATTTAGATATACTTATTAGCATAAATAATCTTATAATAGTATTAAAAAGCTAGAAAGAGTATAAGGAGGCTAAGTAGATATACTAGGAAATATTGCGGCTAAAGGAGAAGGTGCTAGGCTAAGAGCATTTAGATATACTTAATAGCATAAATAACCTTGCAAATATATTAAATAGCTAAAAAAAGTATAAAAAGGCTAAAGAGATAAACTGCAAGATACTGTAACTAAAAGAAAAGGTGCTAGGCTTAAAGCATTTCTTTATGCTTAATAATATAAATAACTTTATATTAGTATTAGAAAGCTAAGAAAAGTATAAAAAGGCTAAAAAGATATATTAAGAGACACTGTAGCTAAAAGAGAAGGTGCTAGGCTTAAAGCATTCCTCTATGTTTGCTAGCATAAATAACCTTACATTAGTATTAAATGGCTAGGGGAAGTATAAAGAGGCTAAATAAATATATTGAAAGATACTGTGGCTAAAGAAGAAGGTGCTGGGCTTAGAGCATCCCTCTACGTTTGCTAGCATAAATAACCTTGCATTAGTATTAAATAGCTAGGGGAAATATAAAAAGGCTAAGTAAATATATTAAAAAATACTATAATTAAGCAAGAAGGTGCTAGGCCTAGAGCATTTAAATATACTTATTAGTATAAATAACTTTATAATAGTATTAAAAAGCTAAGGAGAGTATAAAAAGGCTAAAGAAATATATTAGGAGATACTGCGGCTAAAAGAGAAGGTGCTGGGCCTAGAGCATTTCTTTATGCTTGCCAGCATAAATAACTTTGCATTAATATTAAATAGCTAAAAAAAGTATAAAAAGGCTAAGCAAATATATTAGAAGACACTGCAACTAAGTAAAAAGGTATTAGGCTTAAAGCATTTAAATATATTTATTAGCATAAATAACCTTATAATAGTATTAAAAAGCTAGAGGAAGTATAAAAAAGCTAAGCAAATGCACTAAAAAACACTGCGGCTAAGGGAAAAGGTACTAAGCTAAAAGCATTTAAATATATTTAATAGCATAAATAACCTCGCAAACGTATTAAATAGCTAAGAAAAATATAAAAAGGCCAAGAAGATAAACTGCGAGATACTGCAACTAAGAGAAAAGGTACTAGGCTTAAAGCATTTCTCTACGTTTAATAATATAAATAACCTTACATTAATATTAAAAAGCCAAAAAAAGTATAAAGAGGCTAAAGAGATGCATTAAGAGATACTACGGCTAAAGGAAAAGGTGTTAGGCCTAGAGCATTCTTCTACGCTTGCTAGTATAAATAACCTTATATTAGTATTAGATAGCTAAGAAAAGTATAAAAAGGCTAAGCAAATATATTAAGAGATACTGCGGCTAAAGGAAAAAGTGCTAGGCTTAAAGCATTTTTTTACGCTTGCTAATATAAATAACCTTACATTAATATTAGATAGCTAAGGAAAGTATAAAAAGGCTAAGTAAATACATTGGGAAATACTATAACTAAGCAAAAAAGTGCTGGGCCTAAAGCATTTAAATATATTTATTAGTATAAATAACCTTGCAATAGTATTAAAAAGCTAAGGGAAGTATAAAAAGGCTAAAGAGATGCATTGGGAGACATTGTGGCTAAAGGAGAAAATGCTAGGCCTAGAGCATTTTTCTACGCTTGCTAGCATAAATAACCTTATATTAGTATTAGATAGCTAGAGAAAGTATAAGAAGGCTAAGCAGATATATTAGGAAACACTGTAATTAAGCAAAAAAATGCTGGGCTTAGAGTATTTAAATATATTTATTAGTATAAATAACTTTGCAATAGTATTAAAAAGCTAAGGGAAATATAAAGAGGCTAAGTAAATATACTAAGAGATACTGCAGCTAAAAGAGAAAGTATTAGGCTAAGAGCATTTAGATATATTTAACAGTATAAATAATCTTGCAAACGTATTAAATAGCTAAAAAAAGTATAAGAAGGCTAAAGAGATAAATTGCAAAATACTGCAACTAAGGGAGAAGGTGCTAAGCCTAGAGCATTTCTTTACGCTTAATAATATAAATAACTTTGCATTAGTATTAAAAAGCTAAGGAAAGTATAAAAAAGCTAAGGAGATAAACTATAAGACACTGCAGCTAAAGGAAAAGATACTAAGCTTAAAGCATTTCTCTACGCTTAATAGTATAAATAACCTTACATTAGTATTAAAAAGCTAAGAAAAGTATAAAAAGGCTAAAGAGATAAACTATAAGATATTGCAACTAAGGGAAAAGGTGCTAGGCTTAGAATATTCCTCTACGCTCGCTAGCATAAATAACCTTATATTGATATTAGATAGCTAAAAAAAGTATAAAGAGGCTAAGAATATGCACTAAGAGACCCTGCAGCTAAAAGAGAAGGTTCTTAGGCTTATGGCTAAAAGGGAGAGATTATTCTTCAACTACGCACAGCAGTTACAAAGACAGGTCTAAGATGCTAATATTAATATAATCTAGCTATGCCAAGTATTTGGTTATAAAGCAAAAAATAAGGATAAAGAGTGGGCAATATCTTACGTATATAACCTAACACTTTTCTATCCATCTTTGCTAGCTTTACTATATAAAAGGTATACTGGGTTACTATATTTATTATTTTTTAAATAAAAGAAAAAAAGTTAAATATTTTCTATAGCAAAGCTATATATACCTAGGTATTTATATATTTTTTCTTATTGCCATTAACTTAACCTCTTAAAAAACTGCTATATAAATAAAAATATGCTAGCTAAAGCATAGGCCAACTTTTAAGAAGAGCCTTTTTAATAGCTCTTATAAAATAACATTGTTACAAATAGCGCTATTATTCACATTTTACACTTTACTTAATCAAAACCTTTTTTTTCTTTTTCTTTCAAACTTGTATTTTTTCTAGCTTTTTTATGTGGCTATATAGTTCTCTCTCTTTCTCTCTCTCTCTCTCTTTTCTCTTCTTTTTCTTTCTTCCTTTTCATCCATGCATATATTTCCTCAATAGTTTCAATCTATAGCTCTTAAGTCTCTTAAGCTATTAATTTTTCTACTTTCTACAAAGCTTAGTTTAATCGATTACTCTACCCAAAGATTAAAAAAAGGGGGCAAACATAGAAGCTTGCTATTTATGCCTCCTTATTTCTCATTTTCCTTGTCCTTTTATAATTTTAGCCACTACGCCCTATAATTTAAACACTTACCCCCTAAAGTTCTAAAGATATACTTTATGTAAGTTTTATAGTAAATATAGTTATAAGGCGCCTTAGTATATTTAAGCTTCTTGCTATTACTATTCTTTAATAGGTTAAAAAGCTTAAGGCAGACTAGATAACTAATGTTTAAAATTCTATTGCAATTTTTCTTTATAAACTCCTTAATAGCTAGCTAATAAATGCTTTTATCAAAAATTAATAGTAGGCAGATGCTATACTAAGCGCTTTGCTTAAAGGCCTTATAAAGGTTTTTAATAGCCGCTGCGTTTAGGCATTTATCTTAGTCTAAATGCAGAAAAAAGGCAAGAAAGCCCACTATAACCATTTTCTTCTAAGCGTTAGCCTAGCACTCTTTAAGTTTTCTTATAGCCTTTTAAACAAACGCTAAATAAGCAAAGCTAGCTATTAAAACCTTGGTTACATTTATCTTAGCTTTTATAAAAAGTTTCATTATATATAAAAAAAGAGCTTTTATATTATCACCCATTATAGCTTTATACATAAGCAAGTTAACTATAGCTAGCAAGTCTACTATAGCAGCTATAAATCTAGCCTATAAAGCAGATAAGCTAGCCTTTTAGTAAGTTTTAGCTAGATAGGCCTAGGAAGGCTTGTTTATAAATATCTTTGCAATCGTTTAAGATTTAATGCTTAGCCGGTTCTTTAAAAAAGCACTTATATTAAAGACTACGGATACTAAGAGTACTTTTAAAGGCAACTAGTAGCTACACTATAATATTTAATTATACATTATATAGAAAACGCGGCCTATGTAATATATTCTACCTGACCTAATATAACTATTCTATTACGCTATAGTTTATTTATATTATTGCAAGGCGGTTATCTTTAGTCTACTATTGCTATATAAAGCTATTTGTCTATAAAAGGACTTTTTACTCTAAACAAACTATATTATAGATTAAAAATTAAATATATATTTAATAATCACTGAAATAATGCTTAAAAGGGTATTATAT